>JADLZL010002255.1:0-285493 GCA_015844335.1 Chrysopogon serrulatus | reverse complement strand
CTTCTTTGGTGTTCAATCTGTTACTCCGGTTGCAACGCATTATCATCTGTGCTCACCTAGCTCGCCTCTAGCTCCTTACTAACGCATGTCCAGACACACACACACACACATAGAGAGAGAGAGAGAGAGAGAGAGAGAGAGAGAGAGAGAGAGAGAGAGAGAGAGAGAGAGAGTAACTTTTCGGCTTTAATTCTTTTCACAGTTCAACATGGGCAGGCATTCTGCCGGGCAGGTTACGAGCACAAGCAGTCGTTGTCCAAGGTTTGGATTTGGATGCTCCATTCCGCACAGCAGGAAGGGAACAAAAGGGGTTGCAGGAAGGAAAGAGAAGGGGTTGGCACACCTGGTGGTTATCCTCACAGCAGGGAGGAGGAGGCCGGATGTCAGGGTCAGCGTCGCGGCCGCACCAGTCATCGTCGAAGCGGCGTTGACGGCGTCGCGGTGGCAGGCGTCAGCGGCCAGGTGCGCCAGGTGGACGGGATTGAAGGGGAGGAGGCGGATGCACGACTCAGCGTTGCAGCCGCACAAGTCGCCGCCTCTCGGCGGTGGGCGGCGGCCAGGTGCCGGTGCACGAGGTGAACGAAGGCGTGACGCCTGGAACGCGATGTCTTCACCGCCGGGCGGCGGGAAGTTGTGGCGCGTTCGTTGCGGGGAGGAGGAGGCCGTGTGCCGGGTCAGCGCAGCGGGCAGCACCGGGCCGGCAACTGTGGCAAATGCGCCGCCGCGCGCCGTGAAAAGATGCAATTAGCGCGCTTAAGCGGTGATTAGCCGATGCCGTGGGAGAAGATGCGGCTGCAGCGCCGGGCGGCCGCGGCGCCGCGGGGTGAGGCCGGGCGCCGCGGGCGCCGGGCGGCCGCAGCTGCCGCGGGGTGAGTCCGCGTCGCGGGCGCCGGGCGGATGCAGCGCCGCGGGGTGAGGCTGGGGTCGTGGGATCGTGGGGGGAGGGCGTGGTGTGGTTTGCGTCCTGTTTTTCATTTTTTTTGTTCGATGTTTTTTCCCCGAGGCGATTTTTGTTCGGAGGTTTTTTTCCCGAGGCGATTAGGCGGAGGCAGGCTGATTAGTTTACAGATACGATAGCACTTGCACCTTTTTAGTCGTATATATAGAGATACAGCGTTTCGTTCAGGCAGTACATAACATATATATGCATCCAAATCAGCAATTCTGTTGCGGTATATTGCACTATATATGTTAGAGCTAAACTTGTATTGGCAGATCCCAGAAATCATCTACGAACTATCTATAATGACAAAATACCCTACCGATTCTAAAATCTCTTCATAACTGCCTGAAGATTTTGAAATCACTTGAGCCGCTTGTGGCTTGAAATTTGGATTTGGCGGTTTTGCCAATAAAGTGTGCCTAGTGCACAGCTCATTCTACATTTCTACCTGAACTACAGCAGAAAAGTCGAAGGGAGCCCCCCATTCCCCAAAGCCCAGTCCCCCCCACCGCCCCCGCCCCCCAAAAAAAAAAAAACCCCCCATCTTGGCAACAAAGTAGTCCCGTGTTTACAAAAAACGTGTAGCCGTACTTCCAGTGCTAAGCATCATGGCATTCTGATTTTCAGCTGGGATTATTGCTTCGAACCAGTCAAGTGCATGTAATTAACTCAATATAGTATCAAAGTAAGAGGTCTCGAGTTCGAAACTTCACAAGCATGATTAAATAAAAATATAAAATAATTGCAGCCGATTCTTATTTCCATGTATTAACTTCTCGAGTCAAAATCAATGTTAATGGTAATGTGCAGTGTTATTCAAATTCATCATTCTTCTGTAGGTATTGATTCCTCAAGGAAGCATCTGTCAAAGCCATAGGTGCCGGTGTTGGATTTGGGTTGCATCGATTGGAATTCCACCATGAACACTGGACAAAATTTTTTATTCATATTCATGAAGTGTCTAAGAAATGGAGATTCTGGCTTTTCAAACTTGATGAAAGCACTTGGTATGTATGGATCGTGAGTAACATAACTCTAGGCAACCCTCATTTCCATGACTCTTTTTTTTTTTATGTAACTGAAATACAACAGTTTAGAGTATTCAGAAAAGCAGAAAGACATGCTAGAGAAAGCTAGAACGCACCAACCACATCTCGAAGCGAATGCACTGGCTACAGCCAAAAACCAGCAATACTAAATCACAATTTGAACTCAAAAGACAAGAGAGCAATTCCACATCTGTGAAGCTTCAGTTGAAGAACTCCTCATCGTTACAGTCCATCCAGTTTATGGACAGTGGGTCAACTTACACAATCATAGGAGTAACAGCTAACAGATATCAGTCATTCTTGAAATCTGCAGTGACCTACAACAGCAGGACCAAATGAAAAGATGTCTTCATATGTTCACAGAAGTCCGCGCTCCTATGACAATCATGGAAGGGCATGTCTTTGTCATGAAGTTCAGGGAAAACGCATCACATCTAATGCAGAAAAATGGAATTTCTCTGGTAAATGAGAGGAGTACCATCTGTAGAGATTTGACAAAGATGAGAATGAGTGGAAGAGGAGGTTTTAGGACGAATTCAGTTCGCCAATGGAAAAAAAAAATGCAGCAACATGCAAAATTTGCAGAAACCTGTCTGACGTAGTCCTGATGTTTGCAAGTAGTACTCTCGAAGTTGTGTCTGCTGACACCTACAAACACTTTGAAACTGCTGTGCTGCTGATCAGTTTTGCCATAAACAGCAAGCAGCCTATATCTGTCACGAGACAGTTCTCTTCTTTCCCGCCATTCCCTCCCTACCCTTCAAAAACTCGAAACTTTGTTTTCTCCCGAAACGAAAAATCAACCAAAACCATGCATCTCCAAACTAGGCAAAATTCCTGTGCCTCGCCCTCAGACCTCTCGCCGTTCATGTCCGTGGCTGCCTGCCCTCCGTCGGAGCAGGCGGCAGCACGCGTTCCCCGCCGCAGCAGCCATGGGCCAGTGCTGCTCCAAGGGCGCCGGAGAGGCCGGCGCCGCCGAGGCAACGGCACCAAAGGCACCGAGCCGCGGCACGTCGTGCGTGAACAACGAGCGGCCGTCGTCGTCGTCCGCGGCGCCCGGTGTTGGCACGACGACGAAGCCAGCCGCCTCACCCACCAGGGCCAGCACCGGCGGCGGCGGCGGCGGCAAGCCGAAGCCTGCGCCGAAGCCGTCCGCCATGGGGCCCGTGCTGGGCCGCCCCATGGAGGACGTGCGCGCGAGCTACTCCATGGGCAAGGAGCTCGGGCGCGGGCAGTTCGGCGTGACGCACCTGTGCACGCACAGGGCGAGCGGCGAGAAGCTGGCGTGCAAGACGATCGCGAAGCGGAAGCTGTCGACCAGGGAGGACGTGGAGGACGTCCGGCGGGAGGTGCAGATCATGCACCACCTCTCCGGCCAGCCCAACGTCGTCGGCCTCCGGGGCGCCTACGAGGACAAGCAGAGCGTGCACCTGGTGATGGAGCTCTGCGCCGGCGGCGAGCTCTTCGACCGCATCATCGCCAGGGGGCAGTACACGGAGCGCGGCGCGGCGGCGCTGCTGCGCACCATCGTGCAGATCGTGCACACCTGCCACGCCATGGGGGTGATGCACCGGGACATCAAGCCCGAGAACTTCCTGCTGCAGAGCAAGGACGAGGACGCGCCGCTCAAGGCCACCGACTTCGGCCTCTCCGTCTTCTTCAAGGAAGGCGAGATGCTCCGGGACATCGTCGGCAGCGCCTACTACATCGCGCCCGAGGTGCTCAAGAGGAAGTATGGCCCCGAGGCCGACATCTGGAGCGTCGGCGTCATGCTCTACATCTTCCTCGCCGGCGTGCCCCCATTCTGGGCGGAGAACGAGAACGGCATCTTCACCGCCATCCTGCGAGGGCAGCTTGACCTCTCCAGCGAGCCATGGCCGCACATCTCGCTGGGAGCCAAGGATCTCGTCAAGAAGATGCTCAACATCAACCCCAGGGAGCGGCTCACGGCGTTCCAGGTCCTCAGTAAGTAGCAAAAAAATCGTTACTTTCATATACTGTATTGTTCATGAGCAGCTGGCGCATATGGATGTACGTGTGACCAATGTGGCCTCAACAAGCGGATTTGAAAAACTTGTAGATCACCCATGGATCAAAGAAGATGGCGACGCACCTGATACGCCGCTTGACAATGTCGTTCTCGACAGGCTCAAGCAGTTCAGGGCCATGAACCAGTTCAAGAAAGCGGCATTGAGGGTAGGAACTCCACATATCGAACTTCTGAACAACAATGCTTACAAGGCAGAATTTTCATTATTTATGCCCTTGATGACCAAATTGTAGATCATAGCTGGGTGCCTATCCGAAGAGGAGATCACAGGGCTAAAGGAGATGTTCAAGAACATTGACAAGGATAACAGCGGGACCATTACGCTTGACGAGCTCAAAAATGGGTTGGCGAAGCATGGACCCAAGCTGTCAGACAGTGAAATGGAGCAACTAATGGAAGCAGTGAGTTTTCAGCTTACAATCATTTTTTTTTAAAAAAAAATTGTGATTATTTTCAGAGTGAAGAGGTAATCTCAAAATATCCCTTTTGAAAAGCTTTATATAATTCCAGGCTGATGCTGATGGCAACGGGATAATTGACTATGACGAGTTCGTCACTGCAACAGTGCATATGAACAAATTGGATAGAGACGAGCACCTTTACACAGCATTCCAGCATTTCGATAAGGACAACAGCGGGTAAGTTGGGAACGTTACAATGATACAGCTGGTACCTCAACTCTGGAAGACAAATATCATAAAAAGAACACTTGTATAATTCATTTATCTCACAGGTACATTACTAAAGAAGAGCTTGAGCACGCCTTTGAAGGAGCAAGGGTTGTATGACGCCGATAAGATCAAAGAGGTCATCTCAGATGCCGACTCTAACAATGTAAGGAACAAACGTTACGTCAATATATTTAGTTGACATAATGAACTATTGAAATCACAGCATCATATCAACTTGAGAGGTGGAGGTGTTACAGAAATAGAATCCACTACATCAATGACTAACTCGTCATGATAAATTGTTCCTCGTTTCTTAGCATATGTGTGTTTTGTTTCTTATTAAATCAAAATACTTAAATTTACTTTTTAAGCATGTAGGACGGAAGGATAGATTATTCAGAGTTTGTGGCGATGATGAGGAAAGGGACAGGAGGTGCCGAGCCAATCAACAACAAGAAGAGACGAGACGTAGTCCTATAGGGAAGCAGCAAGTGCGTAATGTGTATAGCAGCTCAAACAAGCAAATTTGTACATCTATCCACGAATGCAATGGAGTTACTTTTGCGAATTATTAGTTCATGGATGCTTGTGTGCATTGTGCAAATTGCTTGCAGGGGGTTTAAAGGCCATGCATACTTAGGAAGAGAGAAAGATAGATGTACTACTGCTAGAGACAGAACAATAGGATGGTGGTTCAGCAAGTGCATTTTCCAGAAAACTACTGATTATTCTCATTGTGCTTGCACAATAACAGATGACACATTTGAGGAAACAACATGCAACAAGATCTACTGACAAGGTAAATCATATGACAGAACACACAATGATATCAATTTATTATCAAATAAAATCGAGAAAATTAGAATGGTCCAAACAGAACTCAAATCATCACAAGATATGGGAGAATCTCCATATAAAAAAAAGTGGCTATTGCAGTGAGCACTTCCACAAATTGTACAAGGAACATCTTGATACTTGAGACAACCACTAGCAAAAAGAATGGTCTACATGGTGACTGGGTAGAGGTTCTGAGTTCAGTTATTTCACAAGAACATGTTTATTGCCTGTGGCAAAATGAATAACAATATGGAACAGAGGGAAGCTTGCTCTTACCTAGGAGAGTTCAGTTACTAGTTTCTAGAGAACCCTTCGCTTGCAAAGCTTCAAGTTCCCTTCGCCGACGTTCTCTCTATATAGTTGAACACAAAGTTAAATAACTGAAATTATAACATGCATATATGAAATCAACAAAAGAGTACACAGATGAAAAAAGATGTTATTGTTCTGAATTCTGATACGAAATTGCGCAAGAACTCCTAAAGTGTGATCCTTATCTACAGAGCTATACTTGCACAGTAATGTGCAAAGTACAGGTAATATTATTTTCAACCTAAACTAGGCATTTCAGCAAACAGCTGGTGGCAGACACATCTGCGACTAGAAACAGAACACCCAGACCGCAAATCCAGTTAAGCCAACACAAACATTTTGGTTAAGCAATTCAGAAACGCAGGGTAACAAATGTTAATCCCAATCGAAGGAAAGCAGAACACTGCAAGCCAGTGCCCCCTGGCCACACAGACATTCCTGCAAATAGGTAACGCACGCACCCCAGACAACATCGACCGGCGAGTGTTGCCAACTAAAACCTTGGCAGCAAGCATTATTCGGCAAGAGTGTCAGTATTGCTACTAGTAAAGTAAATGAAGATTAAAGGCTAATAAAGCCTAAAGCACTGAGCTTTGCGATGGGGAGGGTGAGGAAGGATGAGAAAGGGTGGAGTTCGTCTGGTACCCTTCGTTCCCAGTAGGGGTGGAAGCAGACAAAGTCGTAGACGGGCGTGATGGTGTTGAAGAGCGCGAGGTTGACGCCCATGAACACCAGCAGCCCCGTCATCGGGCGCGCTCGGTGCGGCATCTCGGGCAGGGCAGCCGCCGGCCTGGGGGCGCGCGGAGAGGATCTGAGGTGGGGACCGGCGGTGGGTGAGCGCGAGTGGCGGGTGGGGGCCGGAGGCGGCCGGTCGCGGTCGCCGGAGTGGCCTGAGGCGGGCGGCGGCGTCGGGTTTGGGATGTCGCGACACGCGCGACTCTGCGAGTTCGCGAGCGAACAGAGAAGCCTGAGATCCTTCTTTCAGAGGCAGGGGCACTTCAGTCTTTCCCGTAGCCTGATGAGCAAACAAAAGAGAGAAATCTCTCACAGTCAACAAGTTCTCGTGCACAGTGTTAATTTTTGAAGACGTGTGAACTTTTAATTGTCACATCTGATGTTTGACCGTATGCTGAAAGGGATTTTCGGACACTAATTAAAAAAACAATTTCACAACTCGCCTGGAAACGGCGAGAGGAGTTATTTGGTTACTGTAACACTTAAGAATAGTCATATGAGTTACTGTAGCTCTTATAGCTAATCAAAGAGTAATTAGGCTCAAAAGATGTGTCTCGTTGTTTACAGTCAAACTGTGTAATTAGTTTTTTATTTCGTCCACATTTGATGCTCCATGCGTGTACCGTAAAAGAAGCAAAAAATTTTGAGAAAAAAATTTTTAGCCAACTAAACAAGGCCAAATATTGAAAATTTTCACACATGAGGTGTAAAAGGTAGTAGTAGGAGACAAGAATTTAGAGTAAAATACATCAGAGGCTTCTAAACCTAGTGATGGTGTCATCTAGGCACGTATTTGGTTTGTAGTCACAACATGTCATGCCTAAACTACAGCTGCCACACCATTGGATGCTATTGTTTTGTTCTCGCCCAAGCAATGGCCACCACATTTTTTTTTCTCCTATCATTTTGCTCCTACCGGTTGTCGTCTAGTGTGTGGGGAGTGTGGCGTACTTTTTGGACGCCTCGACTATCACGGCGCCACACCAGAGCGTGGCCAATGTTGACCGGGAGGAACCAAGCAAGCTCTAGGTCCTTAAAATGTGCATCTAGGTTCTTAAACTAGGTACGTGGTATGTCACAGGTCTAGATGTATGTAACCCGAACTCATAACTCATATTCTTCGAGTCAGAAAGTCATGTTTAGCGATGATGAATAAGAAGTTCGATTCCAATAGGTCATGTTGTACGTATCTCACATATATAACCTGGACACATGATCCGTACTTACTTAGTATAACTTGCATCTAGCGACCATACATATAGAATCCATTTTCTATACATATTGGATTTTACTGTAACGTATTGACATATTTGCTGATCATATATATTTAAAATTAAAATATAGTTTAATAAAGGGCTTACGATCGCCCGTAGGCCCTCAAAACTATAGAGAGGCGAGCCTGACTCATTCTATTCCACAAAGTAAATATAAATACGAAGAGTGAAAAATAATAGACTACTCATTTCTCAAACCAAATACAAAATGCTGATTGGATACTACCAATACCTGTTTCACTTGCTGTGTACTATATATTTCGACAACGGAGAACATACAGTGTACTATATACTGTTGAAGGCCCCTGGCCTGCGGGAGGAAGGAGTCGTAGCAGTAGTCCGCGATATCCTTTGGCATCACGCCGGGGCTGCACCGACCTCGGAGGAATTCCGGAAAGCAATGCACTACTCGCGTACTAACTCTCCGTTTGACTCTGCAAAATATTTATCATGTTCACTTATCTTATCAGCTATTCAAACAGTATTTTTCTTTCACAACAAACCAAATTTTATTTAATAAGACGAATGTTCAAACTTGGAGTCAAAAAATCAAACGAATATTAATTTGAAATTGAGGAAGCAGCTAGTGGTGGTTTAGTATGCACAATATAAAAATTTCCACATTTCAGATAAAAATGCTGACACTTTATAAAGGGGTGCATCTTGTATCTGAATGAACATCTCGTTCATTAAACAACACCTTTGACAAAGCAGTATGTTGCTACTTTGCTAGTAATGTCACGAGCATTGCAAACTGGTTACTACTGCCTAGCAGGTGTTACATGTTAGCATGGGAAATAATGCATCTCTTTTTAAGTTGCAGGCTTGCAGCAACAAACGGCGTGCTCATGACTGATAAGTGTATCGAATAACTTTTTTTTTTTCTGATGTCAATCAGAGTGGAAAGACCCAACCTATGAATCAGGTAAAACACAAAACTCCCTGCTATCTTATCATATCATACAAGGCGGCAATCTCAGGTGAATATATATCCTCTATGTGGACTCTTCTAACTCCTCTCCAAACCGATCCAGTCTTGACACCTCTGCATCGTAATCACGGATAAGAGTATGGTTAACAGAACCATCGTCTTCGCTCGCATGGATTTGCCGCCCAGCAAACCTGCAAGGCAAGAAATGAGGACAAAAGGTGTCAGAACAGATCGATCCAGGTGCACAAATGCTAGATATTTTTCTACCTAGTAGACAAAGCAAACATGCAAAATTCACAGGGTCACTCCGCATCTTTAATCAGATAAAGTTCTCCACAACATTTCACAGTAAAGCCGATGAATAAATGATATAACAAATGATTTGTGCTAGAAACAGACAGGAGGTGCAAGGCTGCAAGCCAAAAAGTCCCCTTTGTTCAGGGAAAAGAATCGTGTGTGTTTGAGTTGTTGACTTACCATCTGCCATTCATCTTCTCTATGCATTTGGCACCATCTTTCCTATCCTTGAATTTCACCAATATGACACCCTGTGGATGATTTTCACAAACCTACATGCAGAAAACAATAAGAATATCAATGTTACCGCAGCGATTTAGTGGAAAACAGCAACAGGAACATGGCTTATACATGCTGATTTGGCTTAATTTTCTTTGTATAAAGTTTGTTCTGGAAAGCAGTTGGTCAAATCTGTTTTCCAGACAAGTTCACAAAAAAGCTATATATCGGGGGTTAGGTGTACCTTGACATTATCCACTGGACCAAACTTGATGCATTCCTCTCTAACATCAGTCTCAAGCTCAGAAAGAAGGTCTTCATCAGCCTGCAGGATATTCTTGGTTAATACAGTAAGAATGAAAATAAAGTTGCTATGAAGCATGAACCTCATATGAACAATCTGAATGATCTAATGTGCAACCAAATACAAGCGCTGTCTCAGATCAAAAACGGCACATATTGCAGGAGGCACCAAGCATATTTCAGCTACTTACTCTCAACTCAGCAGGAGTGAACATGTGCCTTAAAATTACTGTAGTAGGAATCATCAGCTTCTTATCATCATGCCCACCTAGTTAGAGGAAATTATCAAGAAAACAAATGAAATCAGACCCCATTCTTGACTCAGCTATATTATTTAAAACAAGTACCAAAAGAAGAGCAATCCAAATTACCCCATCCAAGCATTTTGTCTTCGACCTTTTTTGATCTTCCTTTTCTTTTGCTTGTCAGTTTTCTTTGAAATGAAAACATCACCTGAAACACATGTGATGGCATCAGTGACAAGTTTTGTAGCTGATGGCACATAGAATATTTGGTTTTAGCATAACAAAACAATACCTTTCTGCTCAAATTTGGCTGGACTTACAGACATAAGAGTCTTACCACCAGGACGGAATGATGTCCCATCCAACAATTGAACCGCTAAAGCTACAGAAGGCTCCTGAATCATTGGAAAGAGAAGACATGTGAAAAGAAATGAATAATGAGTCCAAATAATCTGAGCAATTTAACAAGGTGATACCTTGAAATATGTCACCAAGGCATCACCCTTCTTCCTGCCAGTTTGCTTATCAGTATAGATCTTCACCCTTGGCTTTTTAGTCTCTGGGTCCTATATTATGAATTATCACCATTTAAGAAAGCTGTAACAATATCTAGTCTAGTATTATAATTCATGCTGCAAGGACAGCTGAAATTTGCTAAATGCTTGGTTCAACAGTAAAATACATAATTGCTGAGTTGAACAGTTTTGCAATAATGAACAGCCTTGACATGATTAATTTAAGGTCCCAAGATTCCGATAAGTTAAAATACAAAGTTCCTTTGCCAGAATTCCAATTAGCTACATTCTCAGATGGCAACTATATATTAGTCCAAATACCGACAAAACTAATTCTTTTCATGAGTGAGAAAAATCAAAACAACATCAAGAATGAATGATATGGCACGTTTGTCTCTGCAAAACAGCAGACTAAAAGCATACCTCCTTTATTATTCCACACTTGGAAAATACCTCCACAATCTGCAAAACAAATCCAGCATCAGAAGTTCAGAACAGGTACTATTTAAAAACAATTAATCAAGAACTTGTTACATGGTCATTCAACAAAATTATCTCATTAGAGAAATGAAATGTAGAATTAGTTGATAGAAGCAATTTACCTCCTCTACTGTGACATCATCAGGCAAGCCAGTTACATAGACATGTGTGTTGACTTTGAGATCAAACCAACTGTCCGGAGGTTTGTTAGCTTCCTACCACAGATGTTCAATAGGTTACATAAAGACTTGAATTGACATGCAAAAACTTACAAAGAACTCCAAGAATGACATGGAACTATACTTTTTCTCAGCTGGCTTCTCAGAAGATTTCCGCTTCTTGTCTCCTCTTGTTTCTGCTTTATCTGATCCTTTGTTTTTGCTTTCAGATAGTGTGTTGATTTCTTCTAGTGCAGAGGGACCCAGGATATCTGGTGCCTGAAATACTTCTTCCCCAAGTGCAAAGGTCATCTCTTCCACAGCATAATCTTCCTTACTACCAGATGCATCATTCTATAAAGAAATAAGGGAAGAGGCAATTGTAAAAAGTGATGAGAGGAAAAACAGTGAAAAGAAGGCGTGTTTTTTTTTCCTCAAAAGAATACAGCTGAACATTAAATGTTAATGAAGAACTCCCAATGTATATACCATTATTATTGCCAACATAACCAATAGATCAAAGCAATTCTAAGTACATTAGCAACTCAACCACAACTTAGTATTTGGTGTGACATAACATAGTTGTTTTTTTTTTCTTGTATTCGAACTTCAAAATAAGGTGAAAACTAACACATCCATTGGTGTCTTCAATATTCAACAAACTACAAGTATCATAGTGAGACACAAGAAGCCATCTAGAAATAAAGGAAGGTTGATTTAAATGAATAGATGGCTTCAGTCCTCAAGGTTATGAGATACTGTTTCAGAAACATAACTCAGTAAAGAACATGGCTCAGGTCAATTAAAGCTCTTGCAAATCTTACGTGAGAATACTAAAAGTTCTCCAAGCAAAAATTCCCAAATAGTACAATCCTTCAAATGATAAATAATTTAACAAGAATTTCTGAGTTTACTAAGTGTCGGGTGATACTTTCCATTAGTCTGTTGTACCACATAGCGACAGATAAATTGGAGAAATGATATGCAAGTATGTAGCACATCCAAAACTAGTTTTTATTACTTATTAGACGATCTATATTGATACTTCACAAAGAAAGTACAGAAGATCCAAGGCTCTAAGCTCAGGAGACTGTCATGAGTTAAATGGTGGAAAGTCATGCAATAAACTGATGGATCTAAGCAGTTTATTTATCTAGGGATGGAAAAGACAGATTATCAGTACTTACTTGGGGAACCCATGCCCTCAAAGTACGGTCCCACTTGTAAATGGTGCCATCATCATCAGTAAATTCTTCCTCTCCATCCGGCGGGGTTGCTGGACGCTCATCATCTTGCTGGTCCACCTCTGCCTCGGCTTCAGTAACCTCCTTCTGAAATTTCTCAAAATCATCATCAACATCTGGAGCATCTGCACAGAAGTTCAACGAATGTTAAGAAAACCTTGCAGAATTTCCATTACAGGTACATTAAGCCTACATAGAAATAACATATAACCTTGTTTAGATTGATCCTTTGATGTGACTGCAGATTGTAACTCAGGCACTTGTTTAGATTGATCCTTTGATGTGACTGCAGATTGTAACTCAGGGATGGACGAGAGTGGCATCCAATCCTTCCTCCCTTCTGCCCAGAGCATCGTGCTCTCATTTAGATAACCATTTGTAAAATGTTCTGCAAAGGGAGCAACATTTGTTTCGTTTAGAATATGATTTGGGGAGTGGGGAAAGAAGGAACTATTCAACTTCAAAGCATGAAAACAAAACCCTCTCGGCGAGATAACCTACCCAATTATTAAACTTCAGAGAAAACCAGAAAAAAAAATGGGGAAGAAGCATGATTCAGGACAGACTGAACCCTAAGGCCGACCTCACAGAGAACTCAGAGCTTGAAACGCACTGAATTGCTAGGAGGGTGAAGGAAACAGTCACCTCGAAGCTCGGCAAGCGCGTAGGGTCCGACGCTCTCCTGGTTCGGGCCGAGCACGTACCAGCCGACCTCGGCGGCGGCGGCCGCCGCGGCCGCGGCCGCACCGCTTGTCTCCATGGGCACCCAAGCCGGAAGAGAAGGGTGAGGAGGAAGCGTGTGGGTACTAGGCGAAGGGAGGGGATGCTAATTCATGGAAACGGACGCCGGCGGCGGGGGTGGCCGGAGGCGGGGGAGGGGGGCGCGCGGCGGCAGGAGGAGAGAGGTCGCCGAGAGGGGGAGGACGGTGGTCTCGGCCTCTCGGCGAAGGATCGAGAAGAACCTATCTGGACGGCTGAGATGAGCCCTACACGTGTGATCCAATGGATGAGATTCATTCTGTTACCGATATACGGAGTACTCCCTCACTGGCAGTCAAACTTTATTATTTTTTAATTAACTTTGACCAGATATATATAATAAATATTAATATCTATCAATATCATTAGTATTAATAGATGAACTGTGGAATATATTTTTAATAAATCTATTTGTAGACATATAAATGTTGCTAATATTTTGTAAAAACTAGTCGAGATGAAAAAGTTTGACCAAAGACGTGTCCCTTTTTAATCGTCGTTTTGGTGTTCGTGCCACAAGTTTAACTTGATTTGTAGAAAATACGTGTAATATTTATATCTTTAAATAAATTTGTTAAAAACTAGATCCAAAGATCTTTCGGTGATACTAATTATGATACCAATCGATAATATTTATTATTTATTAAAATTATTGGCGGATATTTCTCGGGAAAGCATGGCGACAATTAAAAAGGAGACGGAACGACTATGCCACAGCATCACTTATTTTAGGACAAAGGGAGCACTAGCCTGCTTTGTGCCTACACCATTCATTTTATACATTGAGATTTTTAACATCTGAAAGTATTTCCTCGTCCAAAAAAAAAATAATCCTCACTCTTCGATATGTGAAATAATTTTAAATTTAACTAAATATATAAAAAATATTAAAATTTATGATGTAGGGTGAGTATCATTAGATTAATCACATAATATATTTTTATGATAAGTATCTAGAGTCATAAATATTGAATTTATTTTTTATAAACTTAGTTAAATTCAAGAAAATTTGGCTTAGTTCAAATTTAGAATTACATTTATTTTTGGAACGGATGGAATACTTCTTTTTTACCAAAATACTCAATGTTTGCAAATAGAAAAAATTGTGCGTGCATATTGTGCTTCCAGTATGTGCTGGCAGGTTTTAAATTTGACCCGTGAAAATAAACTCATGATCATAGTTCAGTACATTGAAGAATGAGAAATGAATCCAACGGAACCAATGTTGCAAGGAAGTCTGAAAACTGTTAGACTAGGTGGTTGCATATCACAAAAGGTTTGAATCTTCAATACTAAGATACATGTGCACCTTGAAAAAGGAATGAAAGACTGTTCATATTTGGCACACATTTGAATACAAGAATACAGACACTAATAATGTGTGCCTTTCTCTGCTCAATTTGCAATTCGATCCAGTTCCAGCCATACAGATGACCGACATCACGGCAACTTGTTACAATCAGCAAATGCGAAATGTATGGTATTTGCTGCACACAGCTTCTGATCAGCAATGGAAAAACATCCAATACGCTTGTGCTTCACTGTATAGTTCATATTGTACACAGAATATTAAGCCGACAAGCGCTAGTAGTGTCATGCTCCTCGTCTCTCAAACTTGCCCGATGGTAGAGGTCCTATACCCTAGCCCCCAGGTCTAGATGGTGCTGATATCAACTTTGCTCTTAATAATTTGGAAGGCAGGAGTAACCCAGCTGCCACAGTTGCACTGTATTCCTGACCAGTTGAAGTATCCCAACCGAGCTCCGCAGTGGATGCATGATAGCTTTCCCTCCAAAGCACCTTCTTCTACTGCTAGGTGAACAAAGGCGCAGGTGAAACAATGTACGGTTTAGTTAACAAAGATGAGGCAATAAATTCACGCTACTAAGACAAAACAGGGTGTGCAGTTGCTCAAACATAAAGTATATTCACTTATTCAGGTTTCAGTAATTATAAGACAACCTATAAGCATCAAATCATGAAAATATATTGATTCAATGGGAACCAACAATATGCACAAGACTTGCATGAGTTTTTTCTTTGCACAATACAAACAGAAGGTAACAACATCAGCCTACCTGGAGTCATCCATTTCAGAGGTTCAACAAACAAAGACGAGCAATCTTGTTCTTTGTTGTTGTATGGATGGCCACTCTTCCTTCTGTTCCAGTCAAAGCAAGATTCACCCTCACCAGGAACATGACTTACAACATTGTCCTCTACAGCAATAACTCTCCTGCATTTCCTGCAGCGGTAAGCTGTTTTACGTTGCTCAGCCTTTGCAGAATCTTGACAAGAGCCAGACTGTGGAGAAAGGCCAGGGTCATCTTCAAACATATAGCTGCCTATTTTCTCCCCAAATTTGTAGGATTGACCTGCAAAATGAAACACATGCTAGGTTACATAATACATGTTTGCTGAAACAAATTGAAATTAAAAGGTACTTTCATATTTGCATAAAAAATCAAGAATGCCCTCACACTAGATGTAAAGGAACAACAATGCCCATGAACATGCAGAAAACAGATGTCTAAGGAGTAACAACCTAACATAGTAAGAAAAATCTCAAGATAAAGATGCACGAAGAGTACAACTGCTGCATATTGAAAGGATACTATCTGCTAATGGACAATTCTATTTGATTAACTGCTAGAATTGTTGAATGCTCAAACTTTCTATCAGATTATCAGATTAAGACTGGTCAATCAACAATTTTGACTATTTTTATTTTGAGGGAAAGTACTGAAACACTTTTTTATTTATTTCAGGTGCAGCTACATATCCAAAGTCCTAACCACTCATCACTTCATATTTACTGATGCATAAGTGCAGATAGGAATTCACTGGTCACAAGACAAATCATCAGGAAAAAAACATTTGAATGCTCTACACCATGAATCAGGGATCTCTGCACCATTGAATCAGGGATCATTCTGGAACACAAACTGATTTTCTATTAATTGCCAATTGTGCACCATTGAAATTCACAAGGAAGACATTTCACGATTCAGTGAAACTAACTAGCACTATTTTAGTGAGAGTAGTCAAGGAGAGACCAAACAAATAAAACATAGAGATACCCCGCGAAAACTGGAGAAGGCCTAAATTATGTCACAACAACTAGTAAACGCCACTTTAACCAAAATGGATCAGGGCTAACCTAATAATTTTAAGCGGAATCTCTTGTACAAAGGACTTGAAGTATCAACTTTGAATCCCATTTCTTCAAATAATTTCAGCTGCAGAGCACAGAATGTTCAGCTATGCAACAAACACTACAGGAGCTCATATGCTGCCAGCAGATCAAGAGCAAATCGCACCTGCTCAAGAAAACCATCATTTGGGCAGGCCGACTCAGAAATCTCCTTCAAAGCTTCTAATGCTTCTGAAAACAAAAAGCAACATGAGTAAAATTCAATTATAGTAGATGAAAAGATACATGTGCTCTTTCCAGGAAAAGAGAGTTCAGACCTTCAAGAGATTTCTGCTCTGATCTCATGAGATAAGCAACAATGATGGAAGCGCTGTAGTAAGTTTGAAACAAAATTATGAATAAATATACAATATGCAAAAAGGAGTTGACAGAATTACAAGTGAACAGGTTTCTGCAAATCAATTTACTAAATAGAAACGCTACATAGGTAAGTCCAATTCCGATTCTCAATTAGTCAATTGTCAAGCAGGCAGCGCCTACTCAAAGTGGTTTGTGTCACAAACATTCAGTACATTCACTTTAACCACACCACCAATTGGTTTGGTCAAATTTCATATCTGCAAATGAGCAAATCACATTCGTACTGCTATGTTACTACTACGATGCCGAACCTAATTCCATTGCTAAACATGACTGTTCCTAAGTAGGGATCCTAACTTTATCCAAACGAAATCGAAAATGGCAACGCTCCAGACGCCTGCCTACCTCCTCGACACCCCAGCAAAGCAATGGACGAGGACATTCCCGACCTTCCTGCCCTCATCGATGAAATCAAGGCAGGGCTCGAGGCGGTCGAGCAGGTCCTCCTCCTCGGTGTCCCGCAGCGGCACGGCCATGCGCGTCACCTGCAGCCCGTGTCCCGCGCGCTCCACCACCAGCATCGGCGTCCCGGGGGGGACCGCGGCGGTCGGTGGCGCGCCCTCCTCGCCGGCGACGACGCGGCGGACCTCCTCCGTGGGGATCGCGAGGCCCGGGCGGCAGTCGGCGATGAAGGAGATGGAAGCGGAGCTGACCACGGAGAGGACGTGGGTGAAGTCCGGCGTGGGGGAGGAGTCCGTGAGGGCGGCGATGGCGTCTTTGATGTCGCCGAAGTAGAGCCGCTCGCGGACGAGGTGCGGCATGGCGGCGACCGGCAGAGGCGGCAGAGAACCCCCGCTGAGAATGTGGAATCTGGTCAGTGGAGGAAGAGTGGAAGAAGACCTAGTTTTCCTTTTTCAAGAATCCTTTTGTTTTTATTTAACGTATAACCCCTAACTTCAATTGTGATTATTATTAACCGAAACCCCAAATGGTTCTTACTGCAAGAGAATGATTTAGGCACTTGGGATGCACACATATACATAGCAAAGAAAAAAAAGGAGAAAAAAAAAGAACCTCCATGCCACTACCAAAGATGAATACCACACAAGGGTATTATGTACTCCCTCCGTTCTAAATTGTAAGTCGTTTTAAATTTTTTTATATATCTATTTTTCTATGTATCTACTATCTAGATATAATATATGTCTAGATACATAGCAAAATCTATATACCAAAAAGTCAAAACAACTTACAATTTAGAAATAGAAGAAGTAGATGTTTTGACGCTTAGAACATTTTCATGGCTGCCAACTTAGAAGGGGTATTTGAAAAGATCGGCGGACTAACAGTGGTGATGGTCAAAATGACACATGACTGTAGACGGCAAGGTGATGAAAGAGGTTGGTTGGGCACTTAGATAGTGCAAGTGATGGAGGCATCAGCCGGAGAAGAAGGCTTATCGTGAGCCAATGGAGCCAGAGATAGTGGAGGCAACGGCGATCGCATTAAACAAAAAGAGGCTCGTGTTAAGGGTGGTTGAGCTAGAGAGCAATGATAAGGGAGGTGGCGCTAGTGTCGATCGATGGACTTATAAGCCGGCTGATAAGATAAAATACTGTAGAAATAGCTGATTTTCTGTGAGAAAAAAGTAATGTTGGCTTATAAGCTGAAACGGCTTTTTAGCTGAAACGAACAGGGTGGAGTCGAGCGGTGTGAGGTAGTGATGCGGGAGAGCGAGGGAGGAATCGGAAGCTTGTGGAGGAAGAAAATGGAAAATGCATGTAAGTTACATGAATACGGTAGTGAGACCCAAATCAATATTTCCAACTACACACCCTTATTTGCATAAGATCACAGTTTTGTTGGCATGTTAGATAAAGTAAGGAAAAAATATTCATCTAGTTACCTTACATTTCAGCGTGGTACATGAGCAGCTATGATAGTAAAACTTCTTCAACGAGTCCTGTACCGGTTAGTCAATACAGATTCCGTAGAACACATTTATCAAAAATGATAAATTAAAAGGGTGATTGATTTGAAAAAAAGAGAGAGTTAACCCATTATCTTTCTTGCTACTCACACTTTTGCTTGAATTGTGAAATAAAATGAGTTAATTCATCGTTACTAGTACCTCATTCACGTAAGCTAAGAGTTAATGTTAGTGTGAAGAATATTAATCATACTACCCAAATGTCTTGTTTTGGCAGACCCATCAGCATACCAAACATCATTGCAGCAAAGACAGTTTGCCATCTTTGGTCAGTGAAGCTTGAGACATCGTAAATCATAACATGTCAGATGGAATCATGGTAATGATGTACCAGTTCAGTGCCTTTTTTTTATAAATACTAGTTTAGGGCACTCACAATGGAGAATTAATGATGGTTTCTATCTCTAATAAATGACTTGCCACGTAAGTAAAACGCTGACATGGCAGACTAATTAATGAGGAAAGAGAGGAAAATTTGAGGAAACGGTTTCTTGAGGAGGAAACGATGTCGACTCTTGTACCGAGGGAGGAAGAAACGGCAATTCCCCCGTTGGGAGGGGAAACTGGTGGTTTCTACCGGGAGGTCGCCATGATGTGCTCTCGTCGCGCACACCCGATGGCAGCTGCTGCGCCGCTTGCACCTGCCGTCTTTTGCAAGCCGCCCGCCGCGCGCTCGTCGCGTTGACGTGCTACGAGCCAGCTGCTGCCACGCTTTACGCGGCGTCGTGTCGATGTGCCGTAGGGAGCCACGCCGCCGCGACCGACCGGCGTGCCGCTGCCCGCTTCGCCGCAAAAGGCAGCGCCGACAACTTCGCCGCAAAACGCGCCGGCAATGACAGCGCGCCGCCGCAAGCCCGCCGAAAGTCCACACCGATGTGCAGGGCGCCCGGGCGCGGCTGCTCTCGGCCTGGCCCGGTCGCTCACTCCGCCCGGCCGCCGTGCTTGCCAGTTGCCACGAGCTTGCCGTGCCTTCCTCTTTTTTTTATTCACGACTCCCGCATGCTTCTCCTCCATGGCTCCATTGTCTGCATCTAGGAGAGAACGAGAAAGACAGTACCGAAGAGAGGATGGAAATAGGAGAGAGAAAAAGAAGCCTCATATTTATTATGATATTTATTACGATAAGAAACTTGTATTGTGGAAGATAGTTTCTATAGGTGATTTATGCTGACGTGGTTTTCTTAGACATCGCACATGGTTTCTACCATAGGGACTGCCCTTAGTGCCTTAGCACAGTACTAACTGGCTAGTGGCTAATCTAAATTCTAAAACAACATCATTAGGCATCACAGAGAACTCAGTTCGTGATGACGTCCGATCATACAATTAAAAAAGGAACCAGGAAACATGGCCAGAGGATCCTAATCACCGAAAAGGGCGACTCTAAACAGGGCTGAAACTAGCGAATAAAAAAAAGAGAGGAATGCTGATGGGAAACGACAAAACTCCTTGAGCAAGAGCGCCCAGAAAAATGAAGGATGAATCAGATTCCTTCCTATCTTTTTATTTTCTGAAAAATCAGCAAGGACCTTTTAGAATATAGGAATTTTACAGTTTTTTTTTTTAAAAGGAAAAAAAACTCCTACATTGCTGAACAATCACAATTCACAATGTGCAGCGAGTAATCTCTCCTAGTCCTAGCCCGGCGGCCTGACAAAACTGAAACGAAAATGGTGGTGCTTCAGAAGTTCAGATGTCTTTCTTTCTTTCTTTGTTTCCTTCCTTTTTCTTTTTTTTTTTCCCCTTTTCCCTTTGTGATGTTAACGGTGTCGTTCATGGGTCATAGTGTCGTTCATGGGTCATGGTTACACCTGCTTAATTAATCCTAAGAAGGCACAAAAAGCTTCTGCCATTGCGCACTAGAATCTGTCGTCTTCTGCCATGTGTGCGTTGATATGATAGCGAGTCGCAAGCAGGAAGCTTTTTGTTTGATGCCATTGCTTGGTCGTATCTTATCGTTGCTTTCGCAGCTACTAGGAGGACTCCCTAGGCAGTTGCTGCTTGACTTCGAGTTCGAGTTCGAGTGCGCATGCCAAAAGCCAAAACTTTTGTTTTAGGACGGACAAAAGCCAAAACTTTACCAGTCTGACTCCCCAGTCCCGACAGGCCGACACCATCATTCGTTTCTGCGGCACCGTTTCCTGGACCATTTTTCGCCGTCACCTTTTGGTCAAGCCTCATATAAAATGCTATTCTTACCGTACTTTATTTAGCCCTTTGACCAAAGTTTTTTCACACACCGTTTTCGTTTGTATTTGGCAAATATTGTCCAATCGTGACCCAACCAGCTCAAAAGATTCGTCACGTGATTTACAACTAAACCATATAATTAGTTATTTTTTTTACTAACATTTACTGCTCCATATATGCGGGTAGAAATTGATGTGATGGAAAAGTTACTGAAAGTTGCATAAAAGTTGCAACTTTCAGCTCAACTAAACAAGCCCTTAGAAAAAAAATGTACGTACTCCTACTCTACTACTACTGCTACCAAGTGGAATCTCTGTACGAAATACGTACTGAGACCAACTTTCAGCACTGTCCGTCAGCAGACACTGGTAAATAAACAAGATTTTGCTCGATTCAATGATCTCACCAAATACGTTGACAGATAGCAGTGCCTTGCTCACAGATTAGGTCGCTGTCATCGGAACTGTCTTTCGTGAATTCGTGTCCCTAGCTAAGTGCTAAGCTGCTAACAATACTCATCAGAATTTGGATTCAAATGTTTTCCATCTGAGATGATACTACTACATCAGAGAAGCTATTGCTATCAGCTGTAGGATTACCCGCTGCTAACCTAGGATCCTAGCAGGATTACTAGTACTACCCAAACAAAATGATGCAAAGGTTGTCTTGAGGCCGTCAGTAGCATGGTGCTTTCGCACGCTCAAGTAAGAGGTTCATTCAGAGACCCAGCAGGATGTAGTAGACCAGGGTGATGGGTAGGGCGATGAGCATCCCGAAGATCACACTGCAGCAAAGCAAAGCAAAGCGAGAAGTGTCATATGATCATTGCATTGTATTGTATTGTAATGGCCCATCTCCATGGATGAACGCACTGGAGTATGAAATGCAACATGCTAGCAACAATCATGCTGATGCTGTCCTAGATTAATGCTTTATTACTTATTATTCTTTGACTGCATGGAGCCCCTTTGTTTAGTCCCAAAAACTATCATTAGTAATCATAGAGAATTCAGTGCGTGATAGATTATTTCTGCTTTTTTTACTATGACAAGTGATGATTCATGTTCATGATTTCAGATTATATATGTATGATAACTAAAAAGCGTACCAGGAAACATGGGCAGAGACTCCTAATTAGTACTTACAAGAGATGTAAGGACACAGATAAACAGGGCAAAAAATGATGTGTGTTACTGGATCATACGCTGTGCTCAGGATGTCAGGATGAACGTTGTACTCCTTGGCAAACACAAACGGCACGATTCCTTGAGGTAGAGCAGCCTGAATTGTGGAATGAATACACTCAATGTTAATTTTGTTCTCATAATAAGTCTGCCGCAAGCTAGTTTGTACTTGGCACAAAACACCAGCATACCTGAACAATGGCAATGTGGAGAAGAACGCCACGCAGCCCGACAGCAATGGAGGCGGCAGCCATGACCGCCGGACCTGCGAGGAAGCGGACGGCCATCGCAATCACAGCAAACTTGTTGCCACAGGCGATGATCCTCGGCTGCAATGCCATGAACAAGCCTGAAACAAGAGCAGTGATTCAAAATTCAGTGCTTGCAGTGATACAAGCAACAGAAGCATAGAGCAACAGAGTTTCAGGAATCAGCACATACCGAGACTGAACATAGCCATCCCAAGCCCAGCATCTGACAGGATGGAAATTGACCGGGCGATGATGGCCGGCATTTCAATGCCCCACCTAAATTATACAGAGGCAGAACAACAACTGAATGAATTGCTGATGAAACATGACCCTGGTGAAGATTTGCGAAATGATCTTGGTTGACCAACCACCGACCTGTAGGAGACCAAGGACCAGATGACGCCGATGAGGCTGGAGTAGGTGTTGGGGTTCCTGATCAGCTTCCTCCAGACCATGATGAGGATGAGCCTCGTCATCACGCTCGCCGGTGGCATCGCGGCCGCCGGCCTCCCCTCGCCGTCGTCCTTGGGGTAGAGCTGCGCCGTGGAGTTGGACCCCAGCTTGGACAGCGTCGGCCCGCCCTTGTCCGCGCCGTTCCCGTTCTTGGTCCGGCTGAAATCGTCACGGCCGTACTCGTCGTAGGCCTGGGTTCCTGTTCGTGCAGCAATTGCCCATTGGTGATGATTAAAAAAAAAAAAGCAGCAGACAAATTTGGTTCAGCAAACAATATCACATTCTCTACTACTGTACCATAGAATAGATTAGTAGTTCAAAAATCCAAGCAAAACATCAAGCATTGTTAATAATAACACAAGATGTCATTCAAATTAGTATTTCAAAGATAGTTTCATTTTCTGAATCTCTTTAAAAGCACAAGATGCCAAGCAAAATTAGTAGTGCCAACAACATTTGTGGGTACTACAAGAAACTCACGGTTTCTGAACAGTCGATGCTTCGACAAAAGAATGGTCGACATCACGCTACAAGAATGGAGCCAAACAGAAGCAGGAACAGGGGTGTGTGCCTGTGCCCTGCCCACCAACACCAAGTGCAAGAAAGTGGTGACTAGGGGAAAAAAGGTTACCTTTGGCAAGGACGTCGGCATGGTCAGCAGCGCCGGCCCCGAAGACGTGCACGGCGGCGCTGGCGGCGCGCTCGGAGACCGGCGAGGCGCTGGAGCTCCAGACGAGCATGTGCAGGTCCTTCCTCTTGGCCGCGACGGCGACGGCCTGCGGCTGCGGCGAGTGGCCACCTGCGCCGCCCTTCTCCTCGTCCCCGCCGCCGCCGCTGCTCCTCCTCCCTTGGCACCGCCAGCGCCGACGATGTTGAAGAAGTCGGCGTGGTTGAAGCTGGAGCCGCGCGGGGTGGGGTTGCGCGACGACTGCAGCGAGTAGATCTCGACGCCGGAGAGGTTGGACACGCGGGGCTGCATGGACTGGGAGTGGGAGTGGGAGTGCGAGCAGGCGGCCTCGGAGCGCGAGCTGGTGGACTTGCGCACGGTGACCCGCACCCCGCGTCCGACGTCGCCGGCGGCGGTGGCGGCGGCGGGGGACGGCGTCGGCCTCGAGCTCGATCTCGCCCCTGGCGAGCGAGACGACGTCGGAGTCGACGCGGAAGGAGACGATGGAGGCGGCGGCGCCGTCGGGGAACTGGTCGAGCACGAGCGCGCGCGCGGCGCGGTACTCGAAGAGGAAGAGCATGAGCGTGTACCAGATGATGCACTGGAGCACGACGACCTGGACCATGAGCGTGCCGGCGTCGGTGGCGCCGCCGTACATGCCGCGGAGCAGCGGGATGCCCATGACGAGCGTGTTGGGGAGCGTGGAGAGGGAGAAGAGCGTGATGCTCCAGTCGAGGCCGAGGAAGCGGCAGGAGGAAGGAAAAAGGCGGGAGGCGAGGGAGAGGAGCGCGAGGACGGCGACCTTCTGCAGCGTGTCGGCGGCGAGGAAGCGGAGGTTCATGGCGAAGGGGTTGTTGGTGGAGATGAAGTGGAAGGAGAGGAGCGGGACGGCGAAGAGCGCGACGAAGCGGTTGATCCCCGAGCACTGGTCGGGGGAGAAGATCCGCCACCAGCGGACGGAGCCGTAGGCCAGCGTCATCGCCACGTACAGCGGCACCACCGCCGTCAGCACGTGGTAGAGGTCCAGCGCCGTGATCATGGCTGCTGGTGGTGGTGGGGTGGGACGTGGAAGCAGAAGCAGAGTGGTGGCTCGGCTGGCCGGCGACGAGCAATGCCAAGGAAGAAGGAACCGGTATCTGTATTAAAATGGCGGGGGGTGGTAGGGTAGGAAGGAAGGAGAAGGCGGGCGGAGAAGACGGGGAGGAATCAATGAAGGAGACGGCGCCTATGTCCGGGTACAGGAAGAAGAAGGCGAGGGAGTGGGGGCTGACAGCTGCTCAGCTCAGCGGAGGAGGGGAGGGGAGACACAGATGAGGCAAGGCGGTCAGAGCTTGGGACTGAGCAGAGCAAGAAAATGCTGGGGAGGGAAGCACGGCATTGTCCAAGAGATTCTTGCAGGAGGCAGGAGCAGGCAGGCAGGCAGCGGACCAGAGCAAGCACGACAGCGGCAGCTGCTGCAGCCTGCAGCAGGGGGAGGGGAGAGCGGAGCGGATGCATGGGAACGGGGGAGGTAGCCACCGGGTAGGTCTGCGCGCGCGGCGGAAAGGCGGAGAGAGAATTGAATTGAGGGAGGAGGGGGGCGTCGCGGTTGGCGTAATGGCAGACAAGAAAGGCGGAGCGGGCCGGTCCGGACAGACGGAGCACTGTGCGTTTGCGTTGCATCGGGAGGTGTGGTGAGTGACGAAAGTTTTATTTTTTAATCCTTTTCTGTTCTAAAAATGGAGTATTCAGATTTATTAGCGGTATGAATGTGAATATTTTTTAGAATAGGGCCTTGTTCTCTTCACCTCTAAATTTCTTCCAGATTTTTCTACTCTCTTTCTATCACATCAATTTTTAGCCGTATACATAGAGTATTAAATATAAATAAAAAATAACTAATTACACAGTTTAATTATAAATTACAAGATGAATCTTTTGATTCTAGTTAATCCACGATTGAATAATATTTATTAAATATAATTGAAATACTATAGTACTAAATTTTTTAAATCTAAACAACGGCTAGGATTGAAAGACCAAAAAAATCCCGAGTGACGAGGGTCTCGCCGGGCCGGGCCTTTGGCTGCATCCGGCGACGGGGACAGCCAGGACTAGATAGATGGTGGAGGTAAGAGACGTTGTCCCTAGTCGCAGCAGCATAGTAGCACACCGCGTAGGGCGTGCGGCGCCAGGCGGCACAATCGCAGAGGAGTCGTGCGTGTTTGTGTGGTGCAGTGGCTCCACTCGAAAGATTCTTGCGGTCGGGGTTTTTTCTCCCGCTTCGGTTATCGGCCGGTTTGGCCGGTAACCGAACCTCACGCCCCGACCCGGTGCGCACCGCCCGGTTCAAACCGCTCAAATTTGAAATTTGAAATTTTTTAAAAAACCCTAAAAAATTCCTAAAAATAGTTCATGATTTATAGAATCGAATGGTGTCAAATTTTTTCAAATTTGAGTTCGTTTAGTATTTTTTTGACGTATGGAAGTTTGAAAAAAAAAAATAGCGCGGCCCATTAAGGCCCATGAGGCCCAAGTGGCCCGACCGGCCGGATATGTGTTCCTGGGGGGGGTGGGGGGTCGTATCCCATCCCCTGGACTCCCACCCGCCCCTCGCCCGCTCCCCTTCCACCGCCGGTGGCCGAAGAAACCGGCCGGACGCGTTGAGCCGCTCCCTCGGCGGTAAGTAAGCCGGGCGGTAGGAGAGCGGTTGATCGCCGGCTCCGGATCCATGGCGCCGGGCGCGCCGAGCGGTAAACCGCCTTCGGTAGGCGCGGCCACCGACCGAAGCTGCCGGGCTTGCCGACCGAGGTGCGTTCCCTCTTTTTTTTTTTTTTTTTTGTATTTAGGTAGGATTTTGGTAGTTTTAGATAGGTTTAGGTAGGGATTTAGGTAGTTTTAGAAAGGTTTTTAATGTGCATTTGATTTAGGGTTTACAAAGGTTTTAGGGAAAAAAAGAGTTTAGGATTTAGGTAGGATTTGATTTAGGATTTAAGATTAGATGTAGGATGTGTAGTTTATTTTGCTTTCGGATTTAAGATTAGAGGTAGAATGTGTAGGTATGAATTATTTTGTAAATGATTTATTTCGGTGTGACATTGTGTACATTTTATATATGTGACTTTTTTATTTTTTTATGTTGCATTTTTCGTTCGTAGGTGCACAATGTCGAAGACAGAAAGACATTGTATGGGAACATGGCGTGAATCTTGCTCTGGATGGCGATGCAACTACTTGTCTTACTCGAAAATCGTGGTGGTTGCACGAGATTCAAACAACATTTGGCCGGGCGAGGGGCCGAGGTGCCGTGCATTGCAACAGGGTGCCACCGGATGTCCGGGCGTATTTTCAGCGGGATATTGATAGGACACGAGAAGACAACTTCGAGCGGGCTCGAAAGAAGTTGACACGAGAGGATGCTTGCAAATGAGGGAAACACTCCCTCGATGATGATGAATATGAAGCTATGGTGCAGAAGCACTCCGCCAAATCAAAGAAGACCCGAGTACCGACGGGGGTGGAAGCGAGAGGAGGTATTTACGAGCGAGGAGGGGGTAGTTCGCAGGGTGGTGGTTCGCAGGGTGGTGGCCCGCAGGGTGGTGGTTCGCAGGGGCGCAATCCTTTCGGGAGGTTCTTTGGTAGATCAGGTTCACGGAGGGAGAATCCTGTGGTGGTGGAGGACTATAATTTGGCAGCCGGTGGGAGGAGAGGAATGGTGCAACCAAGGATTGATACGGGCAAATGGACGCAGAGGGGTAGGCAAGCGAGGGAAGCTATTGGTACAGGTTGGGCAAAGTGGTTCCATTTTGCAGGAATCCCTGGACGACAGGCCGATAGTCCGTACTTTGTGAGTGCGATCAGAGAGACACAGAAGTGGGGTAAGTAGCTATACTTGGAGAACTTGTTGTATTACGTTTGTTTCTTTATTTAATGATTTCGTTATTTTTGCAGGTGAAGGGATCACGTCCCCCACTGGAAGGGAAATTGATGGCAAGTACCTTGATAAGAACGAGCAGGACTTGAAGGCAAGGTTCGCAAAGTTCCAGAAGGATTGGCCCACTTTTGGTGTTACGTTGATGTGTGATTCTTGGACTGGCCCGACTAGAATGAGTGTCATCAACTTTCTCATATATTGCAATGGGGTGACGTGGTTTCATAAGTCTATTGATGTGACTGGAAAGAGTCAATCGGCCACATACCTCTACTCGGTAATTTATTTGGACATGTGTCTATGCATTTTTGGGAATTGCACATTATTGCCACGTTAGTAATAAATGTGCCTATTATTTTCAGGAGATTTCTAAGATGGTGAAGGAGATTGGATCGGAGCATGTCGTTCATGTGGTAACCGACAACGGTGCAAACTACAAGAAAGGATGCAAACATGTTTCGGAGGAGTATCCGCACATTGCTTGGACACCTTGTCTTGCACACACCATCAACTTGATGTTGAAGGACATTGGTGAGAGGTTGGACCATTCGGTATGATATCTTGTTGCAAGCATATTTCAACTTGGTTGCACAACCATGGTTCGTTGAATGACATGATGAGGAAAGCTATTGGTGGTGAGTTGGTCAAGTGGAATGCCACTAGATTTGGGACCAACTACATGTTCCTTGAGAGCTTTTACCGGAAACATGAGCAATTCATGCAGTGGATGGGATCTCCCGAAGTTTTTCTGAGCAAGTGGCCACGGACACGAGAAGGTAGTTATGCTCATGCAAGGCTGTCAAGTCCGGGTGGTGGGCGGGGTTTGAAATACATCATCGACACGATTCGGCCGGTGTACAAGTTCCTTCGCTTTGCTGATCAAGATAAGCGGCCGAACTTGTGTGATGTGGTGTATGGCTTCCAGATGGTCAAACAGGAGATGCAGCAGTTCTTCGGAAATAATGTGGAAACATGGAGGGAGTACAAACAGATTCTAGAGACTCGGATTATGGATGTCTACGTAGGCACCTATGTTGCTGCAGGTATGATCATGCCTTATGATTATACGAACCTGTTTTGATTCAATATGTAAATGTAACGTATGTTGTTTTTGTCCAAATACCGCAGGCTTCGCCGTTCTTAATCCGAAGCTGTCATACAAACTAGATCCCACCCGAGAAATGTTCCTAGGATTGAAGGATGCATTCGCTCGTATGGTCGATGTTGAAGTAGCGCAGGCATTGCAGGAGAGGCTGAGGTATTTCGGCCGAAAGCTTGGTGAGTTTAGCAGCGAACTGGCAATGCGAATGGCGGAAGACCCAAAGACAACCCCATGTAAGAATTTGTCCGTGCTTATGTGTTTTCCCCTTTTCTTTCTATGTCCACCTAACATCAAATTTGAATTCACTTGCAGCGGCCTGGTGGATGCTTTGTTTGGTAAAAACACGCCGGGCGTTGCAGCGTCTTGCTTTTGGCGGCTTGTTGCACGCTGTGTTTCCTCTAGTGGATGCGGCGAACTGGAGCACCTTTGCCTTGCTCCATACGAAGGTTCGCAATCGGTTGTCGCACAAGAAACTAAACAAGCTTGTGTATGTCACTACAACCTTCGGCTCACGGCTTGCGGAGGTCGTCGGCCCGCCAACGCGTGATGAAGGTGATTTTATTGACCCGGTTTATATGATATTTCTTTCTATGATCGGGAGAATCCGGTTCGGGAATGGATGGAGTATGGGAGATCGAACGCGGATCCAGTCTTGGATGAGGATGATGATGATGATGTCCCGTTGCCTTCCCATCTTGTCGTATTTTTTTCTTTTATCAATTAGCCACTTATGTACCACAATTTTTTTCATGCCAATTTTTGTTTACGTTAGCGAGAGACCAAATAGACCCTCGCAGATCTACGTAGGGCTACGGGGGATGATTCCATCGGTGATTGGACCCGTAGACATGTGGGTGACACGCACCTAGGAAAGAGGAAGTTCCGTGCGGACCAAAGCAAACTAACCCCAAGAAAGGAAAAAAAAGGAAAAACAAGTACAACAGGTAGTGAGCAAATGACGCCAGACGGACGAGGAGGGTGAGCGTAGTCCACCGTATCGGGGAGTCCCAAGATAGCAGCTCTGGCGGCGATGATGATGACGGTGATGGTGATGGTGACGGTGGCCGGTGGCGGTGGCGGTGGTGGGTATGGTGGTGGTGGTGGTGGTGGTGGGTATAGTAGTGGTGGAGGAGGTGCTAGCGGTGCTGGTGGTGGTGGTCTTCACTTCACAGGTATCAATTGCACCTACTTACGTATATTTGTTTCTTTTATGTGAGTTCTAATTATGGTTCATTGCAGGCGAGACGTATTTCACACATGCTACTCAGGATGAAGACCATGGACAGCCGACTTCACGAGGGACAGCCTATGCACCGACGGACTACGATACTCCACGGTACTCTTCTTCCTCCTACAAATATACCTCACGGGCTCCTTACAACTACCCCCCGTTCACGACATGACCATGCAGCAGCCGACTAAATGGGTCTATGAATGGGAGGACCCTCATTTTTACACTTTGTTAGTTCAAGAATGGGAGACAACGGCGACATGGACGGGCCAATCTTGGCAAGAATTCAAGGCCGACCTCCTTCGACTGCGAGGTATCAATCTTATGTCCACCGCCGAGTATGAGCAAGGGTGCGCAATGGGGGTCTTTCCATTCGTATCACAGCGTTGATATGTGCATGAGACCATGTATTTGTATCGGACTATTTGTTGTTTCGTTGGTGTGACTTTGTTTGCCACCGGTGGGTACGGACTTTTATTTAGGCACTATGTATTTATGTGACAATATTTATTATGACTTTGTGTGCTCTTCGACATTATTTTCTGTAAAGGTCATGGCGAAAATTTTAATTTTTTCTAGCTAAAAAAAAAAGTCGGCCGGTTTGAACCGGTTACCGTTCAAACCGGTCGGTAACCGGTTCAAACCGACCGGTAAACCGGTCCCTACCGTTTGACTTGCGGAAATTTGAATTTTGAAATTCAAATTTAAAACCGGCCGGTTTTTGATGATTTTTTTCGGTAACCGAGCGGTTTACCGTTACCGGGCAGGGGCGGTTCGGTACGTCAAAACGGTAAGTGAAACCTTGGTTGCAGTGCTGAGCTGATTCCGCGGCGCCATGCCGTTGCCGGGCCTGATACCCACAGCAGACTGCCGTGGAGTGTGGACTGTGGACTGTGGTGCTTGCATTGTAAGCTGTGACATGTAGTACCGTGGCCTCGTGTGTCACTCATCGTATTATCGTATCGTGTCGTACCGTATACGAATCGGCCGGACCTGCTGCGGCATGCGTCTTTTCTTTGACCAGCTACTCACGTCATCCTCGTCCTCGGCGTCGCAGCAGTCCCCACTCCACTCTCTGTGCTTGCATTGCGTGCTGCCTGCGTCGTTGCAACGCACGTACTGCAGCTCTGCATGCACAGTACAGCACAGCACTGCGACCACAACAAAACAGAGCACAGCACAGCACAGCACTGCGACTGCCAGCAGCACGGTCTTCGCTTTTCACGGCGTGGTGGAGTACGTAGTAGTAGTACGTACGTAACGTGCAGTGCTGTGCAAGTTGTCGTCAGCGTTACAGTAAAACGACCCACACCCAACGCAGAATGTGCGGCAACGCACGGAAGCAAAATGCGCTAAAGAGCAGCGAGCAACCAATCGTCGTCGTCGTCGTCCGCACGACGCCCGGTTTCCTGCTGCTCCCTCCAACCGTCAACAAATAAGGTAGTCTCCTACCCTTTTTTTTACTTTTTAAAACTAGGTTAGATCATTCGTCTTACTGAAAATTTTTGTATAAATGTCATGTATCTTACTATGACTCATTTTATCATTCTAGATATTTTGATAATGATTTGTTTATTTTATAATATGTATAAAACTTTTAAATAAGATGAATGGTCAAACACAATTTTTCACGTCCCTATTGTACCACTACTATGAGGTACGTGGCCGATGCAGCTCGGAGGCTGGCTGGAAGTACTACACACGAATGATTTTGGAAGACACTGTCTAATAAATATTAGCCAAGACGTTTACAAGATCTAACCGTCTCGATTAATGCTTGCGACTAACGGAGGCAATCATTTTTTATTAACCGAGCCAATCACATTTAACCGTCTCACAGAATCGGTTTACAAAGTCGGTCTAAAAAAAATAACCGTCTCTCCTAAAATCTATTAGCGGAGACAGTTCAGGATTTCTACGGTGTGTATTGGAAATGCAAGATGGTGTAATTTTCTTTTTAAAACTAAAACTATATTATTAATCTTCTTTTTTGTTTACTTTTACATCGCCGGTACTGAGCATCCAATAACCGATTCAGGCTGTCAACCTTGATGTGATGCTTAGCTACCGGTCGTCATTCTTTACCCAAACAACATTTTCCAAGGTTGTAAAAGCCATTTGTATTCCAAGGGTTTTCTTGGTCACAACCTATTACAGTTGTATCAACTATCAAATTTGAAAACATTCAAGACCTACACCCTCCATCTCAAAAAAGAAAGTCGTTTTAGATGTTTGTGCCACAATTTTGACTCGATTTATAGAAAATACTTATAATATTTATATCTCTAAATAAATTTATTAAAAAAATAGATTAAAAATATTCTAATTATACTAATTATGATACTAATCGATAATATTTATTATTTACAAAAACTGTTTTCTTAGGAAGCGAAAATAACTTTTTTTTTGGGACGGAGGGAGTAAGCAACAACTACCTGTGCAACAACAAATTGAAGCCATTAACTTTGTAGTAGGACACATAGTAAAACCGGATAGAAGAGTCCAATAATACAAATTGCACAAAAATCATAGGTATATATTTGCAGTACAGTTGCGTGGGCCAAACTTGCAGTTTTATACTTTAACTGGATAGAATATTTGCCTGCCGGCTACCAGGAAGACGAAGACCGGAGTGGCGGCACCTATGGCTATGGATGAAAACGGATCGGATACGGACGGATATCGCTCATATCATATTTGTTTTCATATTTTTGTCCGGATTCGGATTCGAATACGGATAGTATCAATCATACCGGATAGGATACGATTAGATATCGACATCATAAATATGCGATTTGAGTATTCGGATACAAATACGGTACCGGATGTTAAATGTCCGGACTCGGGTACGGACGAATAAAAACCCCTCTAAACGAATTCGGTCTCGAATACGATCGGAAAATATCCGTACCGTTTTCATCCCTGCCTATGGCTATGACAAAGTAGGCGAGCCACGGTACTAGTGCGCTACAGTGACGTAGACGGCGGCCATCAGTGAGCTGAGCATGGCGAGGCACGAGACGATGTTGAGGCTATCCGCACTCGTCGTCCTCTAAAATCATCCTCTAAAAGGAATATTCTATCCTGGTCAGCGAGAATCTCTCCTCTATTTCGATTTCTCCCGTACTCATGCATCCTCTATATACCTACTCTATACTGGTGGGACCCGCATGTCAGTTTTGTTTAATAATAAAACCCTTCCTCCCTTTCTCTCTCTGTCGGCAGGCGCGGGAGGACGGCGGCCATGGCGCCCGCCCTCCCTTCCTCGCGCCGGCCCCGGTGGCCATGGCGGCCACCGCCTCCCCCCCGCTCCCGCCTGCCCCGGCGCGCTGGTGGCCATGGCGGCCCACCGCCACCCCACCCCGCACGCCGGCGCACGCCGCGGTCGCGCCGCCCCACGCCCCGGTGGCCCGCACGGCCCCGCGCGCCGCCCCATGCCGGCGGTTCGCCCCGCCGTGCCGCCCCACGCCCGCCCCGCCCCGCCGCCGCCCGCCGACGGGCGCGGGGAGCGGCTCCGGCGGCAAGCGCGGCCGGCTCCGGCCCGGCCGGCCGCCGGCGCAGCGCCGCGACCTCCTTTCCGGCTCGCGCGGGCGGGCGGAGCATGCCCGCGCGCGGCCAGCGGGTGGCGGCTCCCCTTCCTCTCTCTCATCACGTAACCGACCAATTTATAAAAGCATAAGTGAAAAATCACTTGCTAAACAAGCAATTGTCACACTTAAGCCGTTATAAACCCGGTAGTCCGGAAATCTCGAAAGATTTCAAACCAAACATCATCAACCAAGATCGTACAGGTTTAGCGTCGCCATTCACACGTTACAACATTTCACAATTAGTTCGATAACATCAGAGTGCGGAAATAAAGTTATTACAAACCAAGTTCTTCAATTCCGAGTAGCGAAAACAAAGTAGTTTTAAAAGCTCAACCCACACACACATACTTAAGTTTAATATAGTGCCAGCTCGATAGCCAATCCACAAAAGCAAGTGGGAAGAATATTAAGAAAGACCATGCCCTTGGTACTTTAATCCACTGGATATAAGCAGGTCTCACAATACCCGTGGTAGGTATGGCCATCTACACAAACAACAAGCGGGAAAAACCCTGAGTACGAGAAGGTACCCAGCTAGACTTACCCGTCTGACTCAAAATAAAAGACTCCAAGAAATATGATAGGCTTTATCAGGGGATAGCTGGACTCTTTTGCATAAAAGCGGTAATAACACTTATGGTGGTAGCTCAACTTAACCATTCCTATTTATGCTAGGTGAGGACCTATACTATGCATCATTATAGTATATTAGTCATGATTAAGCAAGCAAGTAGTAACCATAATCATAAACATTAGCTTAACCCATCATCATCATTAACCACATTCCATAATCATTACTACGATGGTGCAGCTCAAGTCAAGTGTTCACTGTCCAGGAACGATGGCGATTCGAATCGATTACTACTGAGCTCAGGGGGTATTCCTCACACAAACCACGCTCACGAGCCAAGTGAGCTACAGGTCATCGTGGCACATATCCGGGAAAAAACGCGGTTTCGAAGCGGAACCACCGCACCCCGAGAGGCCGGCCCGATTGCATTAGCCAGCCTAGCCGGACTGAGACTTACTCTTCGCGCCCCGTGGTCCCCATCCATCTCCAATACGGTGCGAACGGATCGAGAGCCGGCCTAGATAGTGTTAGGCTTCATGGTCGGAACGACTTATCCGGCCAGGCTAAGTGTGAGGCATGCGTTCAACATGACTTGCGGTACATCAACGGTGCGGTCCTTAATCGACACGCACGGAATCACTATGGTCCAACGACCCCACAAGACTGCATCCGGTCTCCAATTATCTCTACCATAACCATCAACCAGATGATATCAACATAAGCTTTTCCATCAATCAAAAGTAACCACCTATACTTGCGGATGACAGGAAATCACCCGACTTCTACCGTCTAAGCAAGCTAAGCAGTTTACTCGCCCTAGACTAGCAAGGTGTATCAAGGTAGGATAATTCAATGGTAAAGCAAGGATATAATGCATCAACGGTTTCACACAACTCCTATACTTAATGCAACAATCATAAAGCATAATTAGACTATTAGAAAGCATAGGTAAGTAGATGCTCCGGTGCTTGCCTTGCTCAAAGTCACCAAGGGTGATTCGGACACTCGGGCAGATCTTCCTCGTCCGCGCCTTCTGGAACCTCCTGTTGGAACTCCTCCTGAGGGTTCTCTTCGATCTCCGAAAGTTAGGGGTCCTCCTGCGAACCTGTATGATGCGATGCACGTGCATAAGTATGGCGAATGCACAACATATGATGCTTATGGTGAAGAATGATTAACAAACCCTTTTACTGAGTAAGTGCATATCTCTTCTCTAAACACTTAGAGAAGTGCATAAAGAAGAGAGGTGTGTAGGCATACCCACACACTCACAACACATGAATAAAAAGAGGTAACACTACTCATAGCTAAGCATCACACTTTAGTTATGGTGCTGCATAACAGGACCAGCAAACAAAATATAACTAAAAGTGCTCAAAAGCAAATATAGCACCTACTAAAGCAATTAAATTAAAGCTTATCATTTCATGTGAAGCAATAGGCTTGAACTGTGACCTCTGTCTAAACAGTCCAGAAAATTCTACAAAAATTACAGGAGCTACTTTACGCTATAACAAGGCCATGATAAAATTTTCATCACATTTCATCAAGTACAACAGCCTACACAAAAAGATAAAGTAGCAGGACAGAGATGCATATTTAATAACTTTGTACTGTGAAAAGTGTCAAACAACTGATCTCATATTTTTAACTAGAACTTCTTAGCACAAGAGCAGTCATCAAAAATTACCAAGACATAATTCCTCATAATTAATTTACTAAAAATCATCAAAGAAATCAGTCTAAAACACAATTAAATCATATCTCCATATTTTTACATAGGAACTGCATGACATATAATTTTTTCCAGAAAGTACATCTCATAACAAGCCTAACAAAACAAGAATCACATTTTTCTGAGCAATATATAATTTACTAAGCATTTAACCAGATTTCAGCCTTTTCAACAATTAAATAAATCTATACATAAAAGTATCACAAAAATGACATATCATATTTTTCGCAGGTAGATCTACTCACAAAAAACCTAGCAAAACAAGAATCATCAATTTTGGATCACATATGCACTAGTTATGAATTTAAAACCATTTAAAGCATTTTTCTCGGAAAAACATTTAAATCAAAACCCGGGTCAGCCGGGTCCATGGGCTCGGTCCAGTGGACCGCGTGCCACTGACCGCGGGACCCCACGGGTCCACGGCCCCACTGGTCGGAGCCGAGGCGGGTGCCCGTGCTCGGTCGGCGCTAGCTCGTCGGGCGGCGAGCTCACCGGCAAGAATCGGTGACACCGGCGTGCTCCTCGCGATGAGGCGCACACGGTGGCGTGCTTGGCGCTGGCTGGGGTGAACCCTAGCTACGGCGGCGGCGGTGATGGCGGCACGGCGGCTCGGCGTGGAGGCGCGGTGGCCGCCTCCGGGCGCAGTCGGCTCCGGCGAGGGCGCACTGTGTGTGCGAGCGCAAGGCGAAGCTAGTCCTAGGGTTTGGGTGCGGAATGGAGCGTCGGAGCTCTCTGGCCGCGTGCATGGCGACACGGCGGCGGAAGAACTCCGGCGAGGTCATGGCGCGGCGGGGTGGCTAGACGTGCATTGGCTCGATTGAGCTCGCGGGTGGCCGATTCGGGGCTTGGCGGCTACGGTGCGCGCGCAGAAAGAGAAAGGGAGAGAGCAGGGGTGTGAACGCGCGGACCGCGAGCTCGACGAGCTCCGCCATGGCGCGGCGGCGGCGCATCGCTTCGCGGCTTACTGCTGAGCGACGGCGGTGCCAAGCGGTGCAGCGAGGTGGAGCGGGCGGCAGGAGCGGGTGCGCGGCTCTCGCGTGGCGTGAGCGCACGGTGGCGGAACGAAGCGTGGCGGCGAGCTCACCGTGGCAAGGGGCGCGCAGGAGCTGCTGCTGTTGCTGCTGGGGCGAAGCGAGGGCGAGAGAGAGTGAGCGAGCGAGGCGAGACGAGAGTGGAGTGGCGCGTTTCCAATTGGGAAGTGGCCGGATAGTACGCCGGGCGTGGCCCCACTGCTAGAGCTCGTCGGCCACGCTGGCGCGCACGGCGGCGGCGGCGAGCATGTGGCGGCGCGGCCTGTGGCGGTCGGCCACGACGCCGCGCCCAGCGGCCGAGCGCCTTGGCGAGCAGGCGGGCCGACCCAGGCCGCAAACGGCCCGCCTCGTTCATGCTTTTATTTTCTTCTTTTTTTTGAAATTTAAATCTAAACAAAAAGCAATTATTTGACAAATTTAAAAGCCTTTTCATAAAAAGTGCCCAAAATAAAAGTTGTAGAGAATTAAAAACTGAACAACTTTCATTTAAGGCTCAGGTCAAAATTCTAAATAAATTTTGAAATACAATTTCATTTTGAATAAAGGCTTTTAAAAGGAATTTTTACATAAATTTCCTTTTGCTCCAAAATGCACCAAATCTTTTGCAATAAAATTTGTTGAATCATTTCAAAAAGCTGGGCAAGTGAATCCAAACTTGACAAAGTCATTTGCAAGGCAATTAATTAACTAAATTAATCAATCAAACAAACAAGTATAATTTAAATGCAAAGCACAAGAAATGACAATGCAATTAGGGTTTATGCTTGATGATGCTTATGCCATGCTTAATGAGTGATTGAGTTAATTAATTAGGTGCCTAATGCATGCTTAACACTGAGGTGTTACACACTCTCTCTCTCCCCCTCTCCCCTTCTCTCTCCTTCCACGCGACAAAGCGGAGGACGACGCCGCGTGGGGCCCGTGCTACGCAGCGCTGTTCGGACGCCCGCTACCGCGCCAGTTTGGCGGCCGGCGAGCGGGATTCCGGACGCCACGCCGAGATTCCGGACGCCGCTGCGGCGGTTTCCGTCCGCCAAAGCGCGTCCCGGATGCTTTTCCAGACCCGGTGCGGGTAGTCTAAGCCTGTGGGCCCAGCACGAACAGGCTCATCCGAACTGGAGGGGTCTTGCCAGGCCCGAAGGAAGCACAGGAGCACAACGACGGAGCTGCACATGGCAACCGTGTCGGAGATGACGAAGACCTTGAAGGCGCCGTGGTGGGCATGCATGGCCGTGCCATCAAGCGAAAATGGTTTGGCTGCCATTATACTTTTTTGGATTAGGTTTATTATACTCCCTCCATATAGAAATTAGATGTCGTTTAGGACAGTGACACAACATTCAAAATACAACTTTGACTTTATATTTTTATAAAAATACTCATTACAAAGTAATATATTTATACTTTTATAAAAGTATTTTTCAAGATAAATCTATTTATATGGTTTTCATATTTTCAAACTCAACAACATAAAAAGTTATTCATGATTTATGTTTTCAATGTTTGATTCAAATCTTGTCCAAAACGACATCTAATTTCTATACGGAGGGAATATGAGTCTAAATTCATCCATCCTTAATTAACTATCAATTAATTAAGAGGATCAGATTTTGTTACAACTAAAATTAATTGCCAAACAACAAAACCGATAACAATGTATGTTTAGACAAGCATAAATGGTATTTACTGTCAGTCAGTGACTAAAACAAAACACCACAGATACATAAAAAAAGAAATGTCTAAACAATACAATCGTAAATTCAACTGCAGTAGTAGTAATAATGATGCAAAATTTTGATGACCTATAGGTCTCAAAATATCTATTTACACTAGATAAATAATTTGCATCATAATTCATTTAGACATGAGGTCTAAAACTAGCATTTATATGAGGTATAAATGCAATATACTGCAGTAATATAGTTTTATGTTGGAGTCAAAAAAGATAAGGATGTTTGTGCCAAAAAATAAATAAATGCACAACCTTATCCATCCCGTCCCTCGCTCGGGCCTCACGGCCGGCCGGGCGACACCATCGCCGATGCCGTTTCCGGCCTGGAGGCCTGGCACGCGGACGTCGTGCGCTGGGGCTGCCGCCTAGGCGCTTACAACCCGTCCAGAAGGCATGACTATGTTGCAGTTCATCGCCAGATGCGGCCATGGAGGACAAAAACAATATCATCAGTCATCACGGCACGGCAGAAGCTAGCCATGTTCATCGTCATCCTCTTCTGCGATTTCTTCTCAGGCTTGGTCGGTCTCCCGAGTGCACCATTTTTGGCGACACTACTAAAAAATGATTTTATGTGACGGTGCCATTTTATTAACTGTGGCAGTTAATACAGAGTGTTTACGGAGGCGGATGATTTTTATTTACTGAGGCGGTCAACAATAACCGTCACGGTAAATCGATTTTGTGAGTGCAATCAAGCCCTATTGTGGGTTTTGGTGATAATGACCATTCAATTTGAGAACTAATGAGATTTATCGAGATGATACACAGGGAAGAAGCTATGGAGGATGCTATACTGAAAAGTGGAGTCCCCAATTTGCTCATGACAAAGGGCTTTGGCTAATGGAGATTTATATTCATTTTGTATTTTGAAATTGAGTATAGGAAAGCCGTACTATCAAGGGGGATTCAAGTCACAAGTCAAAAGTGTGCAACCAAGTGCTCATATTATACACAAAGCATCCACTAACCTCAGCCAATCCAGCCAGCCTAACCCTGCCTTGACCCTCTGCTGGTTGGCTAGCTAGTGCGGCAAGATGCCGACTCTAAGTCTTGGCAGTGCCGCACTCTAAGTGACCTGACCGTTGGAAAGTCAAGGGTATTTATACCCTCTCCTCTTGTCCAAACGGTAACTTTTCAGCTGTCTTCTTCCTCAACCCGAAAAGGTGCTCAGCTTTAGGGTTTGCTCTCCTCCATTGGTCCCCCCAAGCTCTCAAGCATTCCTAAGTGATTCCACCACTAATCCTTGAGAGAAAAGGTGCAAAAACTCGATTAGAGAGCAGCCCCACTGATTCCCAAAGTCCTAGAGCACTTGGTTCACGTTTTGGCCGGCGGCTTGAGTTCATTACTCTTGGAGCTTTGCTCCTAGCCGGCTAGGCGTCGCCCTAGAGCTTGCCAACTCTTGTGGCAGCCTTGGGAGGTTTGTAACAATCATTTGCAGCTAGTAAACTCACCTCTCATCTCAAGAGTTAAGTCTCTTGACTTGAGAACGAGGTAGGGTTGCAAAGCCCTAAGCCTTGGTGGCTAACCTCAACAACGTGGACGTAGGCAAGCCTTGGTGGTGAGCTGAACCACGGGTTAAATCCTTGTGTCACCGTGTGCTTGATTTGCTTTGTCTCTATTCATGTTGTTGGTGGGTGATTTCTAGGGTTTGTGGTTGATCTACTAGTATACTCTTGCTGCACCTCATCTAGCTGTTGTTCTGTGATATATTTACCTGCAGGAACCTTAGAAATTTATCTAATCTAAATTTCGTTGGTTAGTTTTTGAACTGTGAGTGAATTTTTCTTCGCAGGTGCGGCGGCAAGTGCGTGTCAAGGTTGCGGCAAAGGCCGCACCGGGTTTTTAACCCGGTTCGATTTGAGATTTTACAGCCTATTCACCCCCCCCTCTAGGCCTCCAGTGATCCTACAAGTGGTATCAGAGCCGGTTGCCTCGTGTGCGCTTCACCGCGCGAGGTATGGAGACCGGAGGAGCTTCTCGTGGTGTGCAAGTCGTTGATCCAAAAGAGGTCGAACTGCACGACACCGATGAGAGCAGTGAACTCTCAGCTTCAACAGCGAGCAATGCCTCCCTCCCACCGGGACCACAGACCGATGTTGAGGGAGTGCAACAAGAAGAAAAAAGAAGAAGAAGGAAAGAAGCAAGAAGGAAGAAGAGAGAAGAAAGACAAAAGAAGAAGGAGCAACAAAGAAAACTTGAAGAAAAGAAAGAAAGAAAAGAAGAACGAAGGCTCAAGAGAGAAGCTAGAAAGAAGAAGAGAGAAAGCCAAGAAGAAGGAAGAAGAAGAAAAGGCCATGATCATCTCATCAAGTGAAGTGTCTAGCAGCACGGATGATGGAGATGATGATGAGTCTTACCTCATCAAGAAGAGCAAGAAGGGAAGCAAGGCCAAGGGCAGCAGCTCCGCAAATCAATATGGAGCCGTATCCTTTAATTATTCATCTTTATCATTTCCTAACCGTGAGAGAAAGTCTCTTGTCAATGTTCCCGCCGGCAAGTTACCTAAGTTCGATGGGACTAACTTTGCCAAGTGGAAGCATTTGATGAGAGCTTATCTCATTGCTCTTCACCCTGGTATTTGGGAAATTGTGTGCAGCGGCTTTGTGCCTCCGGTGGACCCAATGAATCCAACTCCAACCAAGCTTCAAATCATTCATCTCAACTGTCAAGCCACAAGTGTATTGCTTAGTGCCTTAGATGGTGATGAGTACAATAGAGTGATGGGAGTTGATGTAGCAAAACAGATTTGGGACACTTTGCACCTTGCTCATGAGGGTGTTGACAAGGTTAGAAAGGCAAGGATTGATTTGTTGATGGCCAAGCTAAATAGATTTGTGATCTTAGATGATGAGGGACCGCGGCAAATGTTTGATAGATTGATGACAATGGTTGGAAAGATAAGAGGTTATGGTTGTGATGAGCTTGATGATCACAAAGTAGTCAAAATCATGCTAGAAGCTTATTCACCAAGGAATGAGACCGTGGTTACTCTCATTAGAGATAAGAAGAAGTTTGAGTACTTCACTCCAAATGATGTACTTGGTCGGTTGTTGACTTTTGACATGCAAAGAGAAGAAGCAAATGAAAGAAGAAGGCTTGGTGAGCTGCAAGCAAAGTTAGATGGCATCAAGATCAAGGATGTAGCTCTTAAAGCCAACAAATCAAGCAAGCAATCTGCAGCAAACAAGTCCAAGGGCAGCAAGCAAGCAACTTCAAGCAAGCCTAGCGTGTCCAAGCAAGTTCAAGGAAGAGAAGAGTCAACTTCATCCTCAAGTGAAGATGAAAGTGATGGTACCCAATGTGCTGAAATTGGTGATGTTGCTCTCTTTATGAAGAAGTACAACAAAGGGCTGAAAAGACAAGGCTACAAGGTAGTGAGGAGAAAATTCCCAAACAAGAAGAAGAGGACTGCTACAATTGTGGCAGCACCGAACACTTCATTGCTGATTGCCCACATGAGATCAAAGAAAACAAATATAGGAAGGGCAAGAAAGTAGAGAAATCTGAATTCAAGAAAGGAAAAAAGTTTACCGAGAGGCTCACATTGGACATGAATGGGACTCAACCAAAGATAGCTCAAGTGAGGAGGATGAAAAGATTGCAACCGTAGCTATTCACAAGTCACCCTCCACACCAAGGCTCTTCAACAACATGTCCGATGATGATGACTACTCCCCTCACATTTGTCTTATGGCAAAGGGTGAGAAGGTAAAACCTAAAGCCAATCCATCTCCTCCTCCTTGTGACATCTCTAGTAGTGATCTTAGTGATAGCTCTAGTGATGATGATTCAAGTGATGAAGAAATTGATAACATAACTAAAAATTTGGATAGAAAAACCAAGTTTTTCATCACTAAACTAATGGAAGATTTAGAGCATGTCCAAAGTGAGTTAGCAAATAGAGAGGAAGTCTTAATTAAACAAGAAGATCTCTATATTGCTAGCAAGGAAGCTCTTGCACTAGAGAGAAGTGAGGTGGAATCTTTGCAAAAGGCTTTGGCCAAGGAGCAAAAGGACCATGCTCTCACAAAGAAGGCAAATGTTGCACTCAATGAAAAGTATTGTGACTTAAAGGAAAAGCACAAAGAACTTGAGCTGCAATATAGCATTCTTTGGGAGAGCAACTCACATCCCTCTAATGCAAAGGACAGCTCTACTCCTTCCACTAGTCAAGGATGTGGAAAATGCTATAATCTTGATTTGAATGTCTATTCCACTAACCTTGCAAACATGGAGGCAATGAGAAAAGAGATTGCTAGGCTCAATGAGGTGCTTGGCAAAGATTGCAGCAAGAACAAAGGTCAAGATAGTAGCTGCAACATCAACAATCAACAAGTGAAACCCCAATACAAGAATGGAAGGCATCCATCAATCAAGGATGGGCTTGGGCACACAAAAAAGGGCCAAAACAAATGGAAGAAAGAACATAAATGGCTATGAGTGTGTCCAATTCATGAGCAAGGGAAGAATGGGTACAGATCAGCCGCATGCCGCAGAGTGGCACACAAGCAGCCCCGAGCAAAGACCCGGCCAAGTGCGGCGGTGCAGCTGTGAAGGGCGGCAAAGTGCCGCGCCCCCCCACGTAAAAGGGAAGGCCACCTCTTCTTCCTCTGCTCATGTCAAGCCAAAAGGGGAAGTTCAAAAGCCAAGGAAGGAATTTCAGAAGCCAAAGAACTCAATATGGGCCACACCAAACAAATACTCTTATCAACCAAAGGCCCATGCTCCACGACAAAGCTTGAGTTCATCCTTTGTGCTGAAAAACAATAGCAAAGGAGAAGTGATTGCTAAATATGTTGGAAATGATAGAAATATTTATCTTAACACTTCAATTTGGGTTCCTAAGATTCTTGTTACTAACATGCAAGGCCCCAAGAATGTTTGGGGACCTAAGTCAAGGAACTAAATTTGTTTTGCAGGCATACTCCTCCGGTGGATCAAGCTGGGTGCTTGATAGCGGCTGTACAAATCATATGACCGGAGAAAGGAGTATGTTCTCATCATATTCCCCAACAACAAACTCAAATGAGAACATCATCTTTGGTGACAACTCAAAAGGGGAAGTGATAGGTCTTGGTAAAGTTGCTATTACTCTTGATCATTCAATCACTAATGTCTTGCATGTTAATTCGTTAAGTTACAATCTGCTGTCCGTCTCTCAATTGTGTGAGATGGGCTACAATTGTCTCTTTTACGGATATAAGGGTGGGAAGTCTTTAAAAGGGAGGATTCCTCTATTGTCTTTACGGGTCGGTTGAAAAATAAACTTTACCTTGTTGATTTCAGCAAGAGTAAAGGCAAGATTGAGACCTGTTTAGTGGCAAAATCTAGCATGGGCTGGTTGTGGCATCGCCGCCTAGCTCATGTTGGGATGAGGAACTTGGCCAAACTCTTAAAAGACAACCATATTCTTGGGCTAACCAATGTTGAGTTTGAAAAAGACAGGATATGCAGCGCTTGCCAAGCCGGAAAACAAGTAGGCGTACCTCACCCACCAAAGAGCATCATGACCACCACACAACCATTGGAGTTGATTCACATGGATCTCTTTGGACCGGTTGCCTACCTTAGCATCGGGGGTAACAAATATGGATTAGTTATTGTTGATGATTATTCCCGTTTCACTTGGGTATTCTTTGTCTATGATAAGACGCAGTACAGAGAAAAGGTAAAGATCTTTGTGAGAAGAGCTCAAAGAGAATTTAGTCTTCCAATCAAGAAGATAAGGAGTGACAATGGGACTGAATTCAAGAATACTCAAGTGGAAGAATTTCTTGATGATGAGGGCATCAAGCATGAGTTCTCAACTCCATATAACCCTCAACAAAATGGTGTAGTAGAGAGGAAGAACAGGACACTCATTGATATGGCAAGGACAATGCTTGATGAGTACAAGACGCCGGACATCTTTTGGTGTGACGCCAAACACCGCTTGCCATGCCATCAATCGTCTCTACCTACACAAGAAACTCAAGAAGACTTCATATGAGATACTAACCGGTAACAAACCCAAGGTGTCTTACTTTAGGGTGTTTGGGTGCAAGTGTTTCATACTTATCAAGAGACCCCGAACCTCTAAATTTGCACCTAAAGTTGATGAAGGTTTTCTTCTTGGTTATGGATCAAATGAGCATGCCTATCGTGTCTTCAACAAAACCTTTGGGTAGAACCGAAGTCACGGTAGATGTGACATTTGATGAATCTAATGGCTCTCAAGTAGAGCATGTTGATGAAGATGTTGTAGGTAAAGAAGATCCACCTTGTGAGGCAATCAAGCAAATGGCAATTGGTGATATAAGGCCACAAGAGGATCAAGTCATAGAAGAGGAGGTTCCTCAAGCCGCAAATTGAACAAGTTTCCACTGACGTACCTGATGATGAACAGCAGCAAACACCAGCTGCAATCAGGCAGAGCGGCAGTGCCGCACCTAGAAGCGGCAGTGCCGCACTTCCTCAACCAGCAGCAGCTGATTCCACTCCTATTCAAGGACAGAACCTACAACCCATCTTTGAGCAAGAAGATGATGAGTTTCCAGAAGATGATCAAGAAGCTGTTGAGCACCCAAGGCTAAGGCAAACCATCCAACGGGATCACCCCGTTGACAATATTCTTGGGAGTCTCCGAAGGGGAGTTACAACTCGCTCACATCTAGCAAATTTTTGTCAATTTTACTCGTTTGTTTCCTCTTTGGAGCCTCTCAAAGTTGAACAGGCACTTGAAGACTCGGATTGGGTCATGGCTATGCAAGAGGAGCTCAACAACTTCAAAAGGAATCAAGTGTGGACCTTGGTGGAGAGACCCAACAGCAATGTCATTGGGACAAAATGGGTCTTCCGCAATAAGCAAGATGAGAATGGCGTGGTGACAAGGAACAAGGCAAGATTGGTGGCTCAAGGCTTCACTCAAGTAGAGGGCTTGGACTTTGAAGAAACTTATGCACCCGTGGCAAGACTTGAAGCAATCCGAATGCTTCTAGCTTTTGCTGCACATCATGACTTCAAGCTGTACCAAATGGATGTGAAGAGTGCATTTCTCAATGGCCCAATACAAGAACTTGTCTATGTTGAGCAGCCACCGGGTTTTGAAGATCCCAAGTTTCCCAACCACGTCTACAAACTCCAAAAGGCGCTCTATGGGCTTAAGCAAGCACCTAGAGCATGGTATGAATGCCTTAAGGAATTCTTGCTCAAACAAGGCTTTGAAATAGGCAAAGCTGATCCTACTCTTTTCACTCATAAGATTAATGGTGATATCTTTGTGTGCCAAATATATGTCGATGACATAATATTTGGTAGTACTAATCATTCTTTTTGTGAAGAGTTTAGTAGGATCATGACCAAGAGATTTGAGATGTCCATGATGGGTGAGCTGAAATTCTTCCTCGGTTTTCAAATCAAGCAATTGAAGGAAGGAACATTTCTATGCCAAACCAAGTACACCCATGATATGCTAAAGAAGTTTGACATGGTGAAAGCAAAGCCAATCAAGACTCCCATGCCAACCAATGGACATCTTGATCTCAACATAGAAGGGAAAGCCGTGGATACAAAGGTATATCGCTCTATGATCGGTTCCCTACTATATTTATGTGCATCTAGGCCCGATATTATGCTTAGCGTGTGCATGTGTGCTAGATTTCAAGCCAACCCTAAAGAATGTCATTTAGTGGCTGTTAAGAGAATCTTGAGATATTTAGTACACACACCTAACTTTGGCTTGTGGTATCCCAAGGGCTCCAAGTTCGATCTACTGGGGTATTCGGATTCCGATTACGCCGGTTGCAAAGTGGATCGAAAAAGCACTTCGGGGACTTGTCAATTTCTTGGACGATCCCTAGTGTCTTGGAGTTCTAAGAAGCAAAATTGTGTAGCCCTTTCCACCGCCGAGGCCGAGTATGTTGCAGCCGGTGCATGTTGTGCGCAACTACTTTGGATGAAGCAAACCCTTCATGATTTCGGATGTCACTTCACTAGAATCCCACTTTTGTGTGACAATGAAAGTGCCATAAAACTTGCAAACAATCCAATTAGCCACTCAAGAACCAAACATATTGACATCCGACATCACTTCTTGAGAGACCACGAAACCAAAGGAGATATCGAATTACGCCATGTGAGCACCGAAAAGCAACTAGCCGATATCTTCACAAAACCACTTGATGAGGCTAGGTTTTGCGCTTTGCGTAGTGAACTAAATATACTTGATTCTCGTAATGTGGTCTGAAACCTAGCATGCCTATGTTTGATGTACTAGAATTCTAGAGAAAAGAATTGCAAAACTTCATATTGTGTTTCAAATCTCATTTCAAAAGGTTATTCTATGTGCTATGACCATTGTTTGTAATGTTAACATGTTTCTGGTCATAATTCATAGAAAGATATATGTCCACATCTGGAGTAAAGAGAGTCCACTAGTTTGTAGCTAACCCTGACTGTTTTTGAGGGGTGCGGCAGTGCCGCACTCTAGGTGCGGCAAGCCGCACTTTGAATCCGCCGGGGGTTCATCTTTGGAACGGTCCGGGTCGTGGGCCCCGTTTTTCTTCTCCCTTTTCTATCTGGGCCGCGACCCCCTCTCCCTTTCTCTTCCCTTTTCTCTCCCCAAAGCCGACAGGGGCCGCACGCCATCCTCCTCTTCTCCCACGCGTGCGCCGTCACCCCCCTCCTCTGCGCCCGCCGTCGGCCTCCTTGGCAAAGATGCCGCGCCGACCTCCACCATCTCTCCCTCGCTGCTGGCGGTGGCCGGTGGTGCTCCCCGGCCGAGCACATTGCTCTCCTTTCCCCTTCACTCAACGGTTGCCAAGGTGAAACCCTAACCTAGTTCGATCTATGCAATGGCAAGGTGGTTGTGATGGATTTCGATTTCAAGTGGGTGTAAGATAGGATAGGGATGTGTTGTGATGATTGAATCGAATCGATTTAGTCATTTGTTCTTGAGTGAAAACATGGAGGTACGGCAATGCCGGAGTGCTGGTGCTTTAGTGCCTCACTTAGAGGGTATCATCCTCACCTCCTACCGTGAAGAACTCCAAGAATTAGTTGCTAAATCGATTGGAAGCACCCACCACAACATATGAACAATCTCTCTTACTCTATCTATCAAATCCATGCCACAATCTCCTATGTTTACTTGTGTCCGAACCTAGAAATTGTTTGTGGAATAAAATAGCACCTAGTTAGTAATGATAACAAGAGAGAAGAAGTAGAACAAGAACCCGCAGACTTGGCCGGTGCGGCGGCAAGCAGCCGCTCTCTGGGGTGCGGCAAGCGGCCGCACCCTGGCGGAGCAAAGACCGCCAATCCAAGTCTACATGCTCATGTTCTAAGTCCCCTCTCTTGTTAAACTTGCTTTATTAGGTGTTGTTCTACTCTACAGTTGTACAGTTTCTCATTTGGACTTCATTTGGATAGATGGAAGATGATCCAAGGGGCAAGAGGAAGGTGGATGAGACCCGTGCCAAGGCACCCTCTCGCCGTGGCAGGGGGAGAGGCCCAAGGAGCAGCAACCCAACACCCACAGCAGCTGATGGAAGAGAAAAGTTTGATGCTTACATGCAGCAAGAGGATAGGTTGCGAAGGGAAGGAATGACTATTAACCCAGATTGGATCCCTCGGACTCCACCTCACTTGACCGAGTTTGACAAAGACACTACATGAGAGATTTTGAGGGTGAGATGTTCCTAGCTCCTCCACAAGACACAAAACCTCATGCCATTGTCAATTACTCAACTAGCTGGAAGTCGACTGAGGAAGAGAGAACCAAAAATCCTTTTGAGAGGAACAAGGACATGGGTGTTGATTATCGCTTCTGGAATGTCTTTCATTCCAACTTCTACACCTCCGTAGTTCTTGCAAAGCAAAAGCCCAAGATCGAAAAGATGCAATATGTGGACTTTGATGAGATGAAAGCTAAGAATGAGGCAGGATTTGCTAGTGTCATTCGAGCTTGTGATCAGTTTGAGTTGTCAGATCTCATGGCTTTTCAGTATGATTGGAATGAGGAGGTGCTTGCTCAGTTTCATGCCACATATTTCTATGATCAAGGTACAGATGAGGTTCATTGGATGACAGACGGTACTCACTACCGCATTGACTTTGTCACCTTCAGCAGGATACTTGGTTTTGGAGAGGAGCATCGTGGGTATTCCTATATCCATGATGAGACTAGGGCTGAGATCAATGACATTCGCTACATGTGGATTAAGCCCAGACTTGCAGATGGGAAGAGGAGTGGACTCAAGAGCTTCTACTACACCATGAACAACCTACTTAGAGCCACTCTCAACCCAAAGGATGGAGCAGCCTCGGATGTGAATGGCTATGTGAGGAATGTGCTAGCTCGCTTTGCACCGGATGGGGGATGTGTTCAATGTCCCTAGGTTCATGTGGGAGGAGCTCAGGGGTGTGACCGAGGATGGGAGGAAGGGGCTGCCCTATGCCCCTTACCTCATGTTTATGATTGAGAGAGTCACCGGTCTGAGGTTTCCCAAGACTGGGATACACACCGTGTACAAGATTGAGAAGACCCAGTCAGCTGCAGCAGCTAGAGAGGCGGGTGAGAGCTCACACCGCGAGCCTGAGGATATTCCAGAGGGCTCTCGCTCCCGCTCTAGGAGGAGCAAGTCCAAGAAGTTTGGTGCATGGATCAAGGCCATCTTTTCTACTTGCACCTACGCAGCAAGGACAGCCTATGAGGATCGATTGGAGAACCGGGAGGCCAACCGTGAGGCTAGGGAGCGTCTTGGGGGCTGCCACCACTTCCACCGGTTCCCTCCACCACCGACCTTTCCCAGCCTCCCTAGCCTGTCAGATGATGATGATGATGAGGATGAGGAGGATGAGAGTGAGGACCAGCAGGAGCAGCACATCGAGCACGAGTCTTGGGAGCACCAGACCTTGGCAGGTTTTCAGGCACAGCGTCAGACTCAGGGACCTCGACGCTCCTCCCGCTTCACCGCCTCCACTCACCGTCAGGGACGTGCACGAGTGGACTCCGACGACGAGGAGGTCGACTGGGAGGCAGCCGAGCGCGACGTCTAGGACTCTTCTTCCTTCTCTCTCTTTTTGGCACTTGATGACAAAGGGGGAGAAATTAGAGGGGTCAACTTCTTTTCGACGCCATGTGTTCGTGTTCATAGCAGCCGTTTAGTTCACGTCTTATCCGTTTGAGAGTTAGTCTATCAGGTTGTGAGTTTGAGAGTCGCTCAAAACTCTATTTGTGTAATATTGCTACCTATTGTACTCTATTTGCTTCGGATATGGACATGTGTCGTATTGTGTGATCTAGACTGCTATATTCTTGTGTTTGGAACCTTGTTATATATGTGTTCTAGCTGTGTGGTGCTTGTTTCCCTTTGTCTTTGGAATAGCAAGTGCGGCAAGTGCCGACTCTCAAAAGGGCAAAGCCGCACTGTTTTGTTTCAAAGAAAGTTTATTGAATGCATAACCCGTCATATTGCATCACGTATATTTTTGTGACACTTGTGCAGCACCCCACAGTAGGCATGGATGTAGGGGGAGCCCCAACACTTTCAAAATGTGTGAATCATGGCATTTATGCCAACTTGAGAATTCAAATCTCACTTCACACATTTAGGGGGAGGCCTTTACACCCATGGCTCGAAAATCTCAGTTTTGATTTATATCTTTTATAAGCTCAAATTGGGTTGTCATCAATCAATCACCAAAAGGGGGGAGATTGTGAGTGCAATCAAGCCCTATTGTGGGTTTTGGTGATAATGACCATTCAATTTGAGAACTAATGAGATTTATCGAGATGATACACAGGGAAGAAGCTATGGAGGATGCTATACTGAAAAGTGGAGTCCCCAATTTGCTCATGACAAAGGGCTTTGGCTAATGGAGATTTATATTCATTTTGTATTTTGAAATTGAGTATAGGAAAGCCGTACTATCAAGGGGGATTCAAGTCACAAGTCAAAAGTGTGCAACCAAGTGCTCATATTATACACAAAGCATCCACTAACCTCAGCCAATCCAAATTTAACCCCCCTTGACCCTCCCTCTGGCAGGTTGGCTAGTGCGGCAGTGCCGCACTCTAAGTCGGCAAAGTGCCGCACTCTAAAATGACTTTGACCGTTGGAAAGTCAAGGGGTATTTATACCCTCTCCTCTTGTCCAAACGGTAACTTTTCACCGTCTTCTTCCTCAACCCGAAAAGGTGCTCAGCTTTAGGGTTTGCTCTCCTCCATTGGTCCCCCCAAGCTCTCAAGCATTCCTAAGTGATTCCACCACTAATCCTTGAGAGAAAAGGTGCAAAAACTCGATTAGAGAGCAGCCCCACTGATTCCCAAAGTCCTAGAGCACTTGGTTCACGTTTTGGCCGGCGGCTTGAGTTCATTACTCTTGGAGCTTTGCTCCTAGCCGGCTAGGCGTCGCCCTAGAGCTTGCCAACTCTTGTGGCAGCCTTGGGAGGTTTGTAACAATCATTTGCAGCTAGTAAACTCACCTCTCATCTCAAGAGTTAAGTCTCTTGACTTGAGAACGAGGTAGGGTTGCAAAGCCCTAAGCCTTGGTGGCTAACCTCAACAACGTGGACGTAGGCAAGCCTTGGTGGTGAGCTGAACCACGGGTTAAATCCTTGTGTCACCGTGTGCTTGATTTGCTTTGTCTCTATTCATGTTGTTGGTGGGTGATTTCTAGGGTTTGTGGTTGATCTACTAGTATACTTTTGCTGCACCTCATCTAGCTGTTGTTCTGTGATATATTTACCTGCAGGAACCTTAGAAATTTATCTGATCTAAATTTCGTTGGTTAGTTTTTGAACTGTGAGCGAATTTTCTCTGCAGGTGTGGCAGTGCCGCTGTCAAGGTGCGGCAGTGCCGCACTGGGTTTTTAACCTGGTTCGATTTGAGATTTTACAGGCCTATTCACCCCCTCTAGGCCTCCAGTGATCCTACAGATTTACAGTGGCGGTTAACCGCCATGGCGGGCGTTTTATGGTGGCGGGCATGTATAAAATAATTGCCACTGTTAATGAGGCCCAATTCAGTGCAAGCCCAACTCGGCCCATTAATTTGTTATCGTATATAAATGCAGAAACTCTAGCTCCACCCTCTCCTCACTTCTCTGATTCTCTCCTCACCCTCTCAGACGGCAACTCAGTTCTTCCTCTCTTTCCCTCTCCCTCTCTCTCTCTCCCCTCTTAGATGGTGGCGCACGAGGTGGCCCCCTCCCGCGGTGGTGGCGCCGTGGGTGGCCCCCCCCTCCCGGGCGGCGGCGGCAGGTGGCCCCCCCCCGTGGAGGCGGCACCCAAGGCGGCCACCACCACCGCGGCAGCGCAAGAAGGGAGCCCGCACCCGGTGGCCGGCGGCCGCGGCCGCGGCGGGGGCGGGCATGCGGCACCCCTTCCTGGTGCGAGAACCTTCTAAATTATATAGCCCACAAGCATTTGACATTGTCCTTAAGACCTCTGTCGGCCGTACTTGTGCACCACATAATCTAGAATGTTCCGCCGGGTGGATCCCCGATAAACCACAATTCTTCCAGGATCGATACTTATATTATAGAGATATCACACAACTCCTGTTACCTAATGCATCACATCATCAACATACGATATAAAAGATTTTTGAAATACAAGGAAGGGTCTGAATGCATCCGGGGCTTGCCTTGGGGCTTGACGAAGTTAGGAGCAGTGATGACACTGTTGAGATCAGGACCAACCTTCTCACACTGATAACCTTCCTCAGAGACGTGGGTCGGATCAACTACACGATTGAGATGCATGATTACAACGCAGTAATAAAAGGAGCATGCGATAATGATGCAACGATTGATAACCTATCTTGAGTACAACTTCCCTTTACGGTAACCTTGCACTAAGAAAGTATAACTAGCGTCGACGACGACGGACTAGCGATACGCAATCAACATAAAATGCCGAAGATCATTAGAGTTAATGACCTAGGGTCATCACTCAATTCCAAAATCAGGCAATCCTAATAGTGATTAAAGGTGATTACTAATTTATTAACCATTTTTACAGTCGTTGAAAGCCACTAATTAAACATACTAATTTAAAGATCAATTAATTACTAATTAACCAAAGGATTAATTAATTAAACACTAATTAATTAAGGTATTAATTAAGCGTAATACAAAAATTAATCAAAACCTGATCAAACTTCATAATTAAGATCATCATCACCTAATTAGCACACAAAACAAATTTCATGATTTTTGGAGTTATACTTTATTTATTAAAAATCATGGAGTTGGCATTTATTAATTTAAAGAGCTTTTGAAATTACTTTAAATTTTATTCAAAAACTTCAAAAACTTTATATACCAAAGTTGTAGAGCTCAAAGAGATGCACAAACTGTATTTTTAAAGTTTTCCTAAATTTTGAATATTTTGAGATGAAATTTGTAAAGGGGGCAAAACACTTTGGAATTTAGGGTTTTCGAAAAGGAATTTCAAATTGAAACTTTGGGCATTTAATTAATGATGTTATGGTACTTTTCAAACCCAACCAATAGTACACTTTCAAAGTACAAAGTTCATACTTTGAAATGGTACCAAAGTTTGGCAACTTTTGTTTATAAAATTAATCATGGTTAGCTCCTCAAAAGTGAATTTAAAATTCAAACCCACCACTTAACCAACTAGGGTTAGGGTTTGGGTTTCGGGTTCAATTCAATTTTGATTCTTTCTTTTGCATCATTTGACTTGTAAAACTTGGTTAGGGGTGTAAGCCGGGGTTAGCCAAGCACTTGTACACACCAAGGTTGCTTTTAGTTGATCACTTTTAAAAACTTGATTAAGCACTTAAGTGAGATTTAAATGGTGTACACATACACATGCAATGTAAAGGAGCTCAAACAACCCTAGAATTAAACAAACTTACTTTGGTTGTTTGCATTAGGGTTCTCTAATCATGAATGCTCATGCAATGATGATGATGACATGGCAGGTTTAGGTTAACGTAACACCAGGGGTGTTACATTATATTCCCCTTAAAAGGAATCTCGTCCCGAGATTCAAAGCTTAGGGCTAAATAATAGAAAAGGAAATGTGTCAAGCAAACACATCTTACATGGTTTCATAAGGGAGGTAGAAGGGTTCATATTACAAGTCTCATGTTTTCGGAAAGTCACAATTCTTAGAAACGAACCGTGACTTAAGAGAAGGAAGGAAGAAATTCCGGGAAATGCTCATTCAAGAATTCCTCAGGGAATACATCTGGAAACTCACAGACCACAGGTATATCCTTGATTTCTTGTACGGAGGTTGCCTCAACTGTCTCAACTGCTCTCTTGGGAATCGGAAATTGAATAAGAAGCTGAGACTGGTCATTGGTAAAGCTAGTTTAAGGGTTCTATTTAGCGTGTCTGTCACAGCGCCATAGTGACATAACCAACTCATTCCAAGGATCACATCTATATTCTGATCCTTTAATACTATCAAATTTGTGGGATAGAGATGTCCACCAAGAGATATAGGAACTTGATATATCATTTCCCGTGTGTGTATACGCCCTCCCGGCGATTGCATCAAAAACTCATCTTTAATTTCTTTTATGAGGAGTTCATGCTTTGCAACAAAAGTACGGTTGATAAATGTATGTGATACACCAGAATCAAATAATGTAAGTGCAGGATGACTGGTGACAGGGAACATACCCATTAGAAAGGGTTCTCCTGTAAGAACATCCCCAGTTTGGACATGATATACACGCCCAGTCTTCTTTCCGGCATTCATCTTCGGGACATGCTGTGATTTACCCCTGCCTTGACCCTGATACTGCTGACTGCCCGACCCTTGCGGGAAATTGGAGGTATTCTGGATTGGGTAGGGGCAATATCGAACATAATGTGGCTCTCCACAATTAAAGCAGGGACCTCTACCAGTGGACGAAGCCTGGGGAGTTGGTGGAGTGGGAGTTCGAATACCTTGGGTATTCGGCTGTTGTGGATAGGTTGTGGCAGCAGGGTGAGTATACACCTGTTGACCGTGAGCTTGCTGCTGCTGTGGTGGGTGATAATAGGATTGGTGGCTTTGCTGGTGCTGTGGATAGCGGGATTGCTGGTGGGTATGCTGAGTAGGGTGGAATATAACCTTCTGGCGTTTCTGGATTTCGCCAGATGGGTTAGAGGAAGCATGCCGCTCTTCACTCTTCTGTTTAAGCATGGATCTTTCATAGGATATGGCAATATCCACCGCCTCATAGAAGGTGGCAGTTGGATTGGCAGTAAGGTGGGTTTCAATATCACTCTTTAAACCCCGAACAAAACATTTCTTCTTCTTACTGTCAGTGTCCACATGCTCAGGTGCATACTGGGATAGATGACTGAACGTATTCACATACTGCACCACTGTTCGACCTCCTTGCTTTAATGCGAGAAACTCTTCCAGCTTTGCTTGCATTACTCCGTCAGGAATGAAATGCTGACGGAAGGCATCTTGGAACGTGGCCCAAGTGACTTGCTGTCCGACTGGCTGACGTGCAAGAAAATTTGCCCACCATGCAGAAGCAGGGCCTCTCAACTGTTGGGCGGCAAACTTGGATTTCAACAGGTCTGGACAACCCTCTAGCGAGTCAAACTTTTGATTTGTAATTCGAAGCCAATCATTAGCCTCTAAGGGTTCCTCAGCCCTAGTGAAAACTGGCGGACGGGTCTCCGTAAAGTCCGCATATGTGATCTCGTCGTGATTACGACGACCCGGGTTCTCATATTGGTTATGCTGACCCATTTCCCGCAACAGACGGGAGTTCTCGGTGGTGGCATTTACTAAAGGCGCCACGGCTTCACCAAGGACTGGGGTGCCGGTGGTGCCTACGGGACCGCACCTCCCTCGTGTGAAGAACCAGGCGCTAGTATGGTCGGACATCCGTTATAGACAAGATCATATTTATTCACAATCATCACACAAACTAGCCACATGCTATTCTGTAGGAAGAATAGATAGGACCTATAAGATTGAGATCCTTAGGGCTAGCAAGAATAGGATTGATTTTACTTAGCCCAACCACTTTTTAACGGGGATACAAGTTTAAACATGTGAATTAAACATGATGCATGATCGAACCTACAGATCAAGCAAAAGACTTTGAATTTAACATAAGCATACTTTTAGTAAAATAAGGCAAAAAGAAAACAACATGATACTCCGCTTAAGACTCTTTTAAATAGTACCTAGAAAGGCTACTAGAAAGAGTTAAGACGGAGCAGAAGCAATTTGGACTAAACCCATTTAACTTTTGGATCCAAAACATTTTGAAGTTTTTGAAAAGTAATACTGTGAGTACCTTTGTAAGTACCGCTCTGATACCCTCTGTGGCAGAACCTTCTAAATTATATGGCCCACAAGCATCTGACATTGTCCTTAAGACTTCATTGTCGTACTTGTGCACCACATAACCTAGAATGTTCCGCCGGGTGGATCCCCGATAAACCACAATTCTTCCAGGGATCGATACTTATAGAGATATCACACAACTCTGTTACCTAATGCATCACATCATCAACATACGATATAAAAGATTTTTGAAATACAAGGAAGGGTCCGAATGCATCCGGGGCTTGCCTTGGGGCTTGACGAAATTAGGAGCAAAGTGATGACACTTGTTGAGATCAGGACCAACCTTCTCACACTGATAACCTTCCTCTGAGACGGGGGTCGGATCAACTACACGATTGAGATGCATGATTACAATGCAGTAATAAAAGGAGCATGCGATAATGATGCAACGATTGGTAACCTATCTTGAGTACAACTTCCCTTCACGGTAACCTTGCACTAAGAAAGTATAACTAGCGTCGACGACGACGGACTAGCGATACGCAATCAACATGAAATGCCGAAGGTCATTAGGGTTAATGACCTAGGGTCATCACTCAATTCCAAAATCGGGCAACCCTAATAGTGATTAAAGGTGATTACTAATTTATTAACCATTTTTACAGTCGTTGAAAGCCACTAATTAAACATACTAATTTAAAGATTAATTAATTACTAATTAACCAAAAGGATTAATTAATTAAACACTAATTAATTAAGGTATTAATTAAGCATAATACAAAAATTAATCAAAACCTGATCAAACTTCATAATTAAGATCATCATCACCTAATTAGCACACAAAACAAATTTCATGATTTTTGGAGTTATACTTTATTTATTAAAAATCATGGAAGTGGCATTTATTAATTTAAAGAGCTTTTGAAATTACTTTAAATTTTATTCAAAAACTTCAAAAACTTTATATACCAAAGTTGTAGAGCTCAAAGAGATGCACAAACTGTATTTTTGAAGTTTTTCTAAATTTTGAATATTTTGAGATGAAATTTGTAAAGGGGGCAAAACACTTTGGAATTTAGGGTTTTCGAAAAGGAATTTCAAATTGAAACTTTGGGCATTTAATTAATGATGTTATGGTACTTTTCGAACCCAACCAATAGTACACTTTCAAAGTACAAAGTTCATACTTTGAAATGGTACCAAAGTTTGGCAACTTTTGTTTATAAAATTAATCATGGATAGCTCCTCAAAAGTGAATTTAAAATTCAAACCCACCACTTAACCAACTAGGGTTAGGGTTTGGGTTTCGGGTTCCGAATTCAATTTTGATTCTTTCTTTTGCATCATTTGACTTGTAAAACTTGGTTAGGGTGTAAGCCAGGGTTAGCCAAGCACTTGTACACACCAAGGTTGCTTTTAGTTGATCACTTTTAAAAACTTGATTAAGCACTTAAGTGAGATTTAAATGGTGTACATATACACATGCAATGTAAAGGAGCTCAAACAACCCTAGAATTAAACAAACTCACTTTGGTTGTTTGCATTAGGGTTCTCTAATCATGAATGCTCATGCAATGATGATGATGACATGGCAGGTTTAGGTTAACATAACACCAGGGGTGTTACACTCCCCAGTGTCCCTTTCCAAATGGGCGGCGGTGCTTCTCGAGGAGAGCCGGATTCGAGGGCGTCGGGCCGGATCCCGACGGCGGGGTGGCTCGATCCGGCGGTGAAGGCCGGATCCGGCGGGGGAAGGCCCGATCAGGTGGCTGGAGGCCGGATCCGGCGCCGTCCGAGCACCGCAGCGTGTGGTCGCCTGTGGATGGGCTTGACGGGCCCATGGATGGGCTTGCCGGACTTGTCCATGGGTTTTTGTAATTTTTAAATTTGATTAACCGTGGTGGTTAAACCAGGCCGCCTTTAGTTAATCGGTGATTAACCGTGGCCGATGCATGGTGGTGATTGAAAAAACCACTACGGTTAATAATTTTTGACCACCACGGTAAAGATTTCTAGTAGTGCGAACCATGTCTCCACGGCCTTCTCTTCTCCGCCCAGCGAGAGCAAGTGCTGTGATAACGTGTTCGAAGTGGAGAGAGGGACATAAGTGAGGGATGCAAATGATTGTCCGTGTTTCCACTAAATAGTAGGGATTTTTGGATTGATGCCATCACAATTTTACAAGTTTAGAGAAGTGCCATTACTATTCACCTATTTGAAAATATACCATTATAATTCTTCTTCCACTTGGATTGTGCCACTTTCTACGTGTTGAAAGATGGAGGCAGCAGCAGCTAATGTGATCCATCCATGCCTCCATCTTTGGGCTCGTTCGGCTGGCTGGACAACCAGCCGATTCGGCTGGAACCGGCTGCTGCTACAGTAGTCCAGTGAGAGGAGACAGCAGCCAGGCTGGAGCAGCAGCCGGTACAGCAGCCAGCGGAACGGAGCCTTTCTCTTCTTGGTTCTGCATGCATGGATGGATCACGTTCGTGTCCAGTGCGTCACGTCACTTCTCAGATTTTAGCTCGTGCCTCCTGAAGGTTGCAGGTCGATGAGAAGCTGACATGTGGGGCCCATACGTCAGTGAGCGGAGAGAGATGTGCATCAAGGGTATATTGGGTCATACGAAAATACATTATCCTTGAGTCACCTGCGAATGGGTCCAAGGCTGTTGAATACGTAGAAAATAGCACAATTCAAACGAAAGAAGAATTGTAATGGCACATTTTTAAATAGATGAATAGTAATAGCACTTCTCCAAACTTGTAAAATTATAATGACACCAATCAAAAAAATCCTAAATAAATAACGGGAGGATTCACGCATGGAGAACACCTCTGTTGTCGTTGTCAGATTGAGCGGTGACACCTTGCCTCGCAGTTGCGTCGCGTCCACGCGGTGGCTCGACGTTACCTCTTCGTAGAATCGACATGCACCCGTTCATATATCTATTTCTTCCCGTTCTTCTCTCTCGCGAGAATTTGCGCCCCGGCCATAGTCGATCTCCTGCTCAGACCAGCGATGGCCGGCGTGGAGGACCAGAGGCGACGCCTCCTCGTGCGTCGATCAATTCCAGGGCCGTTTCCGACTTTCCGAAGAGGGTGGTCATGATGCTAGCGAAACGCGCCGCAGCTCCGATGCAGCCGCGATGGCGCTCACAAGTTTAGGACAAAATTTAGCTGCCAAAGCCTCAAATTTCATTGCCCACCACTCCATTTCGATTTTGCCGTGTCCTATATAAATCACCATGGTCGATTGCTATGCCCAGATAATTCCAGCGAATTCTCCCCCTCGCTTCTCTCTTTCTCTGACTCATTCATGCTGGAGAACCAACAATGGCTGGATTACGGATCGATTTAAACCTAAAGCGGTACAGCCATCCGAATGAGACCGAATCTATCCCATAGATTGGGATGACGTTGCAGATTTTGATGGCCCTGCCCATGAACTCGATTATGACATGGTGTGGGACGATGGATCATTTTTGATGACGTACTCCTTCACTCATTTTTCTGTTTTTCCGTGTCCTCCTTCTGGTTATGGTTTCATTCTTCCTTTTTTTGTTTCATGCCATAGATGGAGCAGATAGAGTGCAAGTTGATGGTACAGCCTATAGAGTTCATGTTTCTTCAGACGCAGCAATAGATGGCGTTCAGGTTCCTTTGGTGCAAGGAGATGCAGCAGCATCAGATGGTTAGTTACTTAGTTTAAGCTTCTTTTTCTTTCAGTGTTCGAGTGTCCAGTTCATTTCAGTTAAGATGTTGTTTCATAGAATAGTCCAGTAGAGATCATTTAGATGGCTTTTTGGTTCAGTTTAGTAGAGTTTCAGTGAATTGCAGGTTCAGTTTGTGGTGTTTGGGTCTATTTTCAGTAAAAGTTCATAGATCATTTCGATGCTTTTTGGTTCAGTTCAGTTTAGTTTCAGTGTACTGCAGGTTCAGTTAATTGTGTTTTGGGTCTGTTTTTAGTGTAAGTTCAGAGATCATTTATATCCCTTTTTGGTTCAGTTCAGTATAGTTCTAGTTAACTGCAGGTTCAGTTATTTGTGTTTTGGTCTCAGTATAAGGTCAAAGATCATTTAGATGCTTTTTGATTCAGTTTAGTATTTTCTCAAATGGCAGGTCCATCTAACTTAATGTGCACAATTGATCGACAGTTTTCCCATGTTTCACACATACTGAATGCTTACAGGCTACAGCTGTAGTTCACATTGAGGGATAAGCATAGCAGATCCGAAACATATGTGATATTTACTGATTGGAGCCACATGTTATTTTATTTTCTTCTTTAATCTTTAATCTTTAATTTCATATGTTTTTGTAGATCAGGATGCAAAAAAGGAGCACATCAAACGAAACCATCTTCGCTAACATATCCTAAATCAGCACAAGTAAGAATTGCATGCCCAATTTGCTGAACTAGGTGGGGAGAAATTTTATAATCAAGCATTGCTATAGCCATGATTTTTTTTTTTTTTTTTTGTGAAACAAATGTCAGGACATGAAGTTCGACTCAGTAGATGAATGATCTCTTTGTGACCTCTAACAACAGCGCCAGCACAGTGAAGCGCGCTATCCATACTAGTACATATACATATACATATACAGGAGCACAGATAGTCAGTTACAAGTCTTAGAGAGAGCGAGTGAAAAGACACTCTTTAGATTAATCCCTAACTAATCATTAAATAATACTTTCTCCATCTCTAAAAAAGAGTCATTCTCGCTTGCCACAAAGTCAACAATCTTTAACTTTGACTAAATATATATAATAAATTATTAATATTTATGGTACATACCCCAAGAATAAAGTTCTTTGGCTGGCTGGTGCTGGTGGATAGATTAAATACCAGAGACATGCTGAGTAGGAGAAATTGCAACCCCCAGAACCAGAATCAGTGTGTCATGTGCTCCCTTAATGTCACTGAGGATATTGATCACCTGCTATTTTTCTGTCCTTTTGCTCAAAGTTGTTGGCAGTCGCTGAATGTTGATTGGGAGGATTCCATCACCCTGCTACCAAGGCTCGCCCAAGCGAAACGTTTCAGCTCACCCTTTCTTTGTTGATATAGTCCTGATTGCTGCATGGGAAATTTGGAAGATGCGCAACGACAAGATCTTTCGCAACAAGGTGCCGCGGTTCCAATCCTGGGTTGTTAATTTCAAATCGCAATGTAATCTCCAGTTACTTAGGTTCAGGGGAGACTTAAGGTCCTCCTTTTCGGTATGGTTAGATGCATTCAGTTAATTTCATTGTAAGTAAACTGAACTGAACTCTCTGTTATTTTTTATAAAAGGTTTTTGTGGTACTGTGGGGATCTCCCCCACAGTCTTTTCCTCAAAAAATAAATATTTATGGTACATAATTAGTATTATTGGATAGATCTTTAAATATACTCTGGAGATACAAATATTGTTCGTATTTTCTATAAATCTAATTAAAGTTGAAAAAATTTAACTAGCATGTATCTTATAGCGACTCTTTTTTAGAGACGAAGTAGTAATTCTCAACATTAAGAGAAGCTCCAGTGTGGTCTGAAATTGAACCATGGACTCCTTCAATCGAACCGTGGATGTAAGAGTAAAAAGCAAACTCTGCAGATGGTTCGAACCGAGCCGTATAAAATATTGTTAGTGGTACAAGAGGTCAGAGAAGATAGGACGGACATGGAAGAGTCGCTGGTCGCACAATGGATACAAAAATATTTTTTAAATCGCTCATGGACCCCACAAAAGTGACATTTACGCTGGAATTGTCCAACTCTCCCTTGGTTCGGCTTGCGTGGATTTCTTGGTTGGATTTGGGACTAGAGATGCCCTAAGACCGACTCCAACAGCCATACCCCAAACCCTACCCATTTCTGGTTTGGGTCACGCATAGCACGCACCAGTACGCACCCAAAAATCGCGCTCTCCAACAGCTGAATGGGTCACACGCCCTCTCCTCTCTCCCCCTGTGTCGCCCCTTCCGCTCTCCTCTCTACACGCCGCCCCTCTTCGGATCCGCCGCCAGCAAAGCATCCCTCCCTCCCCTCCCTCTTCGAGCCGGAATTGGGCGGCGTCACCTCCCTCCCCTCCCGACCCGGCGGGCGGCGGCTCCCTCCTCCCCCCCCGGAGCCTGATCCGGTGGCGCAGCGAGGAGGAGCTCCGATCCAGCAGAGCCGCTGGTGAGGCGGCGGCGGCGTGGGCGGTGGGGCGGGCGGCGGCCGGGGGGGAGACGGGCGATGAGGCGGCGGCCGCTGGCGAGGCAAGGGCGCGGCGAGGCCGGGTAGCCGCTCGGGTGGTCGGGCTCACGTTTTTTTTTTATGAAACAGGAGGGGTGTTACCCCCCTACTGGACTTTATTAAAAAATAATCACAAAAGATTACAGAGTAGCCTCAGCAAACAAAAAAGGATAAAAAGAAAATGAGAAAGGTTACAAATGATTTCTAATCCATGAATCTAACTGTAAACGAATCTCAGCTTTTGCTCTTAGCATAACTAAAGCAAATTCTTTTTTGAAGACTTCATGGCAATGCCGGACTGAATGAGGGATGCCCCTGAAGATTGCATCATTACGCATCATCCATATTGATGAGGACATGACACATTCAGATACAACCATTGATTATAAGGTGAGCTTGTTTAGTGATTTTTGGTGTAACTCACTTGGTTCCACATGTACATGTTTCTATTTGCTTGTAGGTACAAATATTTCTCAAAGTGCAGGACAATCAAGATTCATCAATGACCCGATAGTACCTCGTTGGGTAGGCCGTAACTCAACCATCCGGGGTGCGATTGAGATCAATGAGTACTTGATGAAAAGCTTATTTGATAAGCTTTCAAATAAATCAGGTCCCATCTTAATATCACGTTGGCAAGGCCTCCAAATCATCAAGATATTCTGTCACTGTTGCTGTCAGGAGCTACATCATTGTCATGGGCTGGATATTCACACTTGGGATCCTGGCCCAAGTTGGAGCACGTTCCGAGAAGATAGAAAATACACCAAGGAAGCCCTTGAACGTCCTCCTCCTTGGCCACCACCTTAGGGGGCCAGCAAGGGCGTTCAAGCCAAGCCAAAGGCCCAGTCCAACTCGAGTTCGCGTCAGCCTCGGCCTTCAGGACCAGCAAGCGATAAATTGGACGCCCAGGACACATCCGAACTCCATTTTCGATGATCCATATATGGATGGAAAGATAATTTCATAAGCTAACTAATGGCTTTGGTTTGAGGTCCAAATTCTATCGGAGTCAACGGGAATCATCAAAATAAGTTAGCGTCCAGAATCTGTCTTGGTGCTGCGTCACCGTTTTTGGTCCGTTGGGCCATGTATCGTGTTTGAGCCCATTAGGGGGCGTGTCTAGGGGGAGCGACGACCCTTTGACCTTATATTTAGTAGTCGCCACTCTCGTTAGGGTTTAGGTTTTGTTTTAGATCAATCTGTCATCGAACAGTCGCCGTTATCGGTTTGTGAAACCCCACGTTGAGATCTTAATCATATATCTGCAATTGTCACTTCACTTGAGTTGCGTATTATCTTGTTCTTGCTTGTGTTCTTCGATTCGCAGCAGGGATTAGCCTTCTTGGCGAGGTCAACTGGATTGTGACACGGTTGATAACCGTAGGAGACGTGGTGCTAAGGTTGCGTGGTTCGGTCTTTGTGATCCGAAGCCGGATCGGTGTGTCGCTCTTCAACCAAATCGATAGTTATCTTGGACTGACGGAAGATCGGGAATCACGTCCTCATCAAGTGGTATTCGAGCTTAAGGTATACCATCGGGTTCAAAGTTATCCCTTAGTTTGTGTTTTGTCTTCATCCCATAATCCACGGCCATAATTGTTTCCCATCCTAGAGCCACCCACGCCATAGCCTTTGCATAATTTAGTTTCGTAGTTCGCTGTATTGAGTTTGTGTCCTAGGTCAACGTCTTATTGCTGGTTTAGATCGTGTTCTTCTCTAATTTGTGTTGATCCCTCCATCCACAGCCATTATATATCATCATCGATTTGCATCTTGTGTCCACATAAAACTCGATTTGGACAAATTACCTTAAAACAATCATAACTTTTTTTCGTCCAAACTCGAAACGGGCAAATTTTATATCTACGGAGAACGCCAGAAAATTTTAGATTTGTTTCATCTCAACAAAGTTGGATTCGTAAAAGTTAGATTTGCGAAATTCAATCAGCAAAATCGAGTTTTTGGGCCCACAAATTTTGGTGTTATTTTGAGAGCACAATACTTATTTTCTATACACCACTTCTTTTATCCAATTGAGCTCAAATTTTTTATGGTTTGTTCTTGTGTGCTCCTTACTGAGAAAAAAATATCAAAAGATCAAAAGAAAAGTTTGTATAAAAATAAAAAAAATAGTAAAAGAAAAAAGAAGAGAATAGGAGCACATAAGGAACAACTAATTGCTCTATTTTGTGTGGTGCCTTTGCCTTGTTCATGTCCATTGGTTTCATTCATAATTGTTCCTTTTATCCTTGTTTCACTCCCTTGTTTATCATAATTGGTGCTAGGAACACGCATAGGCCAGCAACTAAGATAAGTGCTTTGGACGTTTATTCAATATTGCTATCTCTTACTAAATTGTGTGCCACATATATAAATTTGTTTCTTTGTGTGCCTTCCAAGCTCCACATATATACTTCAGATCAGTACAGAAAAAAGACCCTTGCAATTTTGGTGCCACATCCTCACAGTATCACGAACCAGCCGCCGGTTGTACCATTCACCTGCCTTGCTTTGGTAAGAACACTTATAAGAATTTGGTAAGACGTGTGAGAGTGTGCTTCCACCGACACATATTATAGTTGATAGGGCTTTTGATTTCTAACAATACCAAACAACAAGTTTCTTTTTTTTAAGTGTGAATTGCAGGTCATCATGGATCAGCCATCTTCCTCCATAGCCGCAATGACATCATCACAACCACTTTCCACATGCACCACGAGTTTGCACATCAAGTGCTCGGTTCCCAAATGGAGAAGGCGAGCAAAACCAGTTCAACAATGTGTTCCAAACATATATTGTTGTGAAAGAGACACGTTGTCGTGTCATGATCGATGGTGAGAGTTGTAACAACCTTGCAAGCTTAGAGTTGGTTGAGAAGCTTGGTCTCACCACAAAGCCACATCCACATCCATACCATATGCACTTTGGGTAAATTCTTGGGATAAAATAAAGGTAACCAAACTGCACACATTAAATTTTCCCTTGGTGTTTATAAGGATAGTGCAGATTTTGATATAGTAACCATGGATATCTGAAAATAAGGTTATGCACAATATGATTGCTAATAAATATTTATTTAAATATAATGGTAGAAATATTACTCTCATACCTATGACCGCTGCTGAAATTTTAAGAGAAGATCTTATGAGAATGGAGAGAAGAAAGAATGAGCCTTTTAGAAAAGAATGGGTTATTTCAGATGTTAAGATATCTTCATCTAAATCTGAATTTTTACAAAATAAAGATATTGCTTTGTCTTTTGTTGAAACTCATAGTTTGCAGCATATATCCAAGAAAGAGGACAAAGTAATAGAGAAAGAACAGGTCACTGTCTCAGGTAAGAGCTCTCTTGAGGTGCTAAATTTGCCCACCAATGATGCTATTAATGCAATACTAGAACCTTCTCTTGATTTACCTTTACCACATGATGATTCTACTGATATTTGTGATGAAGAGAAGTTGCATGATAGCACTTTTGTTATTGCTATGCCACCACTTGTGAAAGAAATTGATTCTTATATTTTGGAACAAAGTACTTTGTTCTTTGCAAGTAAATATTGTCTTCCCATTACCACTGAAAAGGATGAGCTAAAATTATTATCTTGTTTAAATATTTTGGGTTATATTGAGTTTGATACTCTATGTGCTCTTAATATTTTGGAAGAAAAATTTAAATATGCTGAATTGCCATGGTTATCTAGATGTATATATCACTTTGTTGGCAAATATAATTACAAAGGAGAGTATATGGTGCATCGTGTCTATATTTATTCAAATCTGAAATCTCCTTTTACTATATAAAAATATGATCAACTAGAGGGCTGCAATAGCTATAATTTTATCATGTCAAGTGCTTTTAGTTTTGTTACAAAGAAACAAGTTAAATTTCAAGAAGGGAAGCTATGTTGGCTACTACCTACAATCTGTCCTGCACCTAACCTCAAACCGAGGACGGTTTGTTGTCAAGAAGGGAAGGATGATGAGGACATGACACATTCAGATACAACCATTGATTATAAGGTGAGCTTGTTTAGTGATTTTTGTGTAACTCACTTGGTTCCACATGTACATGTTCCTATTTGCTTGTAGGTACAAATATTTCTCAAAGTGCGGCAATCAAGATTCATCGCTGACCCGATAGTACCTCGTTGGGAAGGCCGTAACTCAACCATCCGAGGTGCGATTGAGATTAATGAGTACTTGATGAAAAGCTTATTTGATAAGCTTTCAAATAAATCAGGTCCCATCTTAATATCACGTTGGCAAGGCCTCCAAATCATCAAGATATTCTGTCACTGTTGCTGTCAGGAGCTACATCATTGTCATGGGCTGGATATTCACACTTGGGATCCTGGCCCAAGTTGGAGCACGTTCCGAGAAGATGAAAAACACACCAAGGAAGCCCTTGAACGTCCTCCTCCTTGGCCACCACCTTAGGGGGCCAGCAAGGGCGTTCAAGCCAAGCCAGAGGCCCAGTCCAACTCGAGTTCGCGTTAGCCTCGGCCTTCAGGACCAGCAAGCGATAAATTGGACGCCCAGGACACATCCGAACTCCATTTTCGATGATCCATATATGGATGGAAAGATAATTTCATAAGCTAACTAATGGCTTTGGTTTGAGGTCCAAATTCCATTGGAGTCAATGGAAATCATCGAAATAAGTTAGCGTCCAGAATCTGTCTTGGTGCTGCGTCACCGTTTTTGGTCCGTTGGGCCATGTATCGTGTTTGAGACCATTAGGGGCGTGTCTAGGGGAGCGACGACCCTTTGACCTTATATTTAGTAGCCGCCACTCTCGTTAGGGTTTAGGTTTTGCTTTAGATCAATCTGTCATCGAACAGTCGCCGTTATCGGTTTATGAAACCCCACGTTGAGATCTTAATTATATATCTGCAATTGTCACTTCACTTGAGTTGCGTATTATCTTGTTCTTGCTTGTGTTCTTCGATTCGCAGCAGGGATTAGCCTTCTTGGCGAGGTCAACTGGATTGTGACACGGTTGATAACCAGAGGAGACGTTGTGCTAAGGTTGCAGGGTTCGGGTCTTTGTGATCTGAAGCCGGATCGGTGTGTCGCTCTTCAACCAAATCGATAGTTATCTTGGACCTGACGGAAGATCGGGAATCACGTTCCCATCACATATGGACCAACACATGGTCACGATAATCTCCATAAAGAAGGATTGATTGATCTGCATTCTTAAACTTTCGATGATAAGAGTTGCATCGAAGCACCGGGAATTATCAAAGATAGAGAAAACCAACAGCTTTGCAAAGGGGCAAAGTGGAATAGCAAATGGGCCAAATCTTCATCCACATTTAGATGCCAAAGAACACATGTGTAACTAGGCAAGTACATATGCCTTCTCAAGTAGAAGAAGATCCCTGGTACTAACTGTCCCCGTAAAACCAACCAGAAAAAAACTTTCCTTTTGTTTTGACATGCGAGAGCGCCATAACCATTTGAAAGCAAACAGAACTTGCCTATGTCCAATGAAACTTCGTAAGCCTTGCTTTGGAGGAATAGTGTGTACCCCAAGGATAGCTCCAAATATCTTTGGTGCTAGATAACTGTAAACTCTGAATCAGATTTGAAAGTTCTAGAAATTGATCATAGGCTTCAACAGAGAGTGGCAAATGGAATAAATCATGTAGCAATTGGATAGAGGCTGACTCAGAAACTGAAATCTTTGGGTTCTTGACATAAGAAAAAAAGCTCTGAAAATCTCTGATTGAGCAAGGGGGTGGTCCAAAGATCGAACCAAAGAAGACAGGAAGCACCATCCTGGACTGAAATAATTGCCAGACTTTTGAACTTATTGAGCAACCTGAGTATGTCTCTCCACCAAAAGGAGCATCCTCTGATCATAGCCTGGCTGAAAGGCAGCTTGTTATTAGAATAGTATTTCTCCCAAACTAATTGCACCCAAGGTATGGAGAGCTTGTTATAGAACTTGTGCATATGCTTCGTAAGGGCTTTCATTTTGAATTGTTATATCCAAGACACTAAGACCTCCCTCCTCTTTAGGTAGACATACCAAGGGCCATGAGCCTTTGATGGTTTCTTGCTGTGGATATCAGAACCACGCCAGATACAATGCTTTCGATATTTGTCAATCTGCTTGATGATTGTTTTTGGCAACTGAAAACTGCACATGGCAAAAGTGGGTAACGCAGTAAGTATGGCATTGGTGAGTTGTAGTCTTCCTGCCTCAATTAAGAGTGAAGAAAAGGCCACCATTCTTTTTTCACATTTGCTTACTAGGGGCCAAAAGTCAGCAACACTTGGCTTGTTGTGACTAAGAGGGAGGCCCAAATAAGTGAAGGGCAAGGAACCAGTAGAACAACCAAAAGAGGTGGCTAGCACATTCAATCTTTCGTCTGAAATATTTATGGGAACCATCATTGATTTTTCATAATTTACTTTAAGACCTGAGGCATCTGCAAACCTTGAAAGTATGTCCTTTAAATGTGACAGTTCATTGAGATCGCCATTCATGAAAATGAGAGTATCATCAACATATTCACGGTCACGGCCGCCCTGGTGCCGCCACCGACACCGATGGTGCGGATGTTGCCGGAGTCACTGCAGGCGAGCGCGAGGAGGAAGAAGGAGGCACCGGAGATTTGCGTAGCGTGGAGAAGGTGACGCTTTTTTGCGTTTCGATTCGGTGGGGAGGCAAAATGGGTTCTCCGTATGGGTCATTTGTTGAAAGGCGTTTTTGGGAGGCAAAAGCACTGTGCCGACGCAAAATGAGTATGGGTAGCTGTATGGGTTGCTTGTTGGAGTCAGTCTAACATGAACAAAACAGATATTCTACATGGGGCACACATATAGGGATAAATAAGAAAAAAAATTCACTTCATACTCCCATTAGCAACACAGAAAAAAAGAATAATGTCCGGTAGTTCTCGAGAAAAATATTTCGTCTTCATTGATCACATCGTTCGGGGGTGGTATAGCATGTAAAACAGCATCTCCGGGACAGATTTCTTCTCATGCATATATGCCACTGAACCGGATGCCGACTATGAAGTGGCATCGGATTCGTATGACCAGCAGATGGGTGTCAATTAAGAACAGGCAATTACAACGGAAGGAACTGAACCAGAAATACAATCAACAGAGTCGCCTATCAGATTCAGATATGCAGAGTGAAAGTACAATGAATAGAAATTGGATAGGAAGAAATTGGATAGGACACACACACACACACACACACACACACATATCAGATAAGAACAGATATTTTATTTTTGCACCAAATGAACATTGCAGGACGCCAAGAGCCGTGCCAAAGGGGCCCTTGCTTCCGTGCTGATCATTGCACTGGTGAGTTCCTGCTTGTTGCAAGAGTATTATTATTGAATCACATGACATGAAAAAAGGATCAAATACAATGGGATAAGAAAATTAGATAGTGTAGTGGGAATAAGATGTGCTAGTTCAGCAGTGACGGCCAAATAAAACCATTTTTGTATCGAAAAATGAAGGGGACTAATTAATTATTATTATTATTACTACGAGAGAATATCAAGGCGTACACAGTTGGGCGATCGATCGAGTAGCGAGTACATCACTGCTGGCTACTAGGATATATAATGGAGTACGAATGGATGGATCGGACTCGTGGTTAATTGGGTGGATCGAAGTTGGGACGAAGAGCTAGCAGCTAGCTAGAAGCAGCGATCAGTGCTGCAGCTGGCGGCGTTAATTTTGTCCATAGTGTTGGCGACGAGTTCCCTGCACTCCCGGAGCAGCGAGATGCTTTTCCTGAGGCGGTCACGCTTGGCGGCGGTGGCCGGCGTTGGCACCAGCATCCGCTCCACTCCGTCCATGTTGCTGCCCAGAACCTGGGCTGCGAGCTCATCCTCCAGATCTTTCTCCACGAGACGCTTGACACTGTAGAGGACGTGCAGCGCCAGGCCGTCCACGAGGCGGAGCACGACGCAGCTCCAGTACGCGGCCAGGCGTGCCTTCAAGTCCAAGGCCTGCCCGGCAAGCTTCTGCTGCGGCCTGAGGTGCGACACGTCCACCTCGCCGAATCCCGGGAGCTCCACCACCGCGGGCTTGGAGGGGTCCTCCAAGGCCTGGAGGAACCTGGCATGGCCTTCCGTCGCCATCATGTGGTTCCACTTGGTCGTGTAGTCCGGGTTCGCCGTGTAGTCGGCCACCAGCTCCATGTCGATGAGCTCCCCGACGTGCTGCGCCGACCGCGCCCTCGCCTTGTCCATGAGGCTCTGGACGGCGCGGCGGCAGGACGGATGCACCTGCGGGTAGCTGCGCGAGTGGTGCTGCAGGATGCCCAGGACCAGCTCCTCCACGTAGCCCCAGACCTGGGTGACGAGGCCGTGCGGGACGTGCGCGACGCTCTCCAGCTTCTTCCGGAGCAGCACCAGGAGCGCGGACCGTGGCAGGAAGTTGGGGAGGTTGATGCCCTTGGTCTCCTCCAGGACTCGCATCTCCTCCGCCAGGAATAATGGCGGATCATCCTCCTCGCCGCCGCCACTCGACTGGGCGGCGGCGGCGGCGGCGGGCAGCTTGCTCGCGTAGGATTCGAGCATCTCGGCGATGCGCGCGGTGCCGTGGCGCCTGCGATCGTCTGGGTACTCGTCGAACTCGCCCCTCACCAGCACCTTCTCCAGCGAGGCGCGCACCTGCTTGACGATGTGGTAGAACTCCCTCACGGCGTCCGCGACGGTGCTGAGGTCCGGAGGCATCTGGCCGAGCTCGTCGCTGCTGCGGCTGAGCTTGTCGTTGATCTGCTTGACGATGTCGGGGAGGCACCGGCCGATGATGGACGCCTGGATCTGCGTGAGCCTCCCGGCCAGCGTGGGGATGCCCACCATTGACCTGTCGATCCGGGACAGCAGAGGGTGCTCCGCGAACAGCCGCCGCTCCGCCGCCCGCGCCTCCTCGTACGTCTCGTCGCCGATGCGGTTGCGGACGCACACGTAGCCCAGGCCGATGTGGACGTCGTCCATGGTGACCTTCTCCAGCAGGCCCTCGGGGGCCCTGTCGGCCTTGGTGACCACCGCGAGCGTGCGCTCGCCGCTGCGGTCCACCTGCTGCGACATGCGGATGGACTCGCACGTCGGGAAGTCCACCGTGGCCGAGAGCACGTTGAGGATGATGCTCTCCCTGGGCGCGATGTAGGCCCTGATGATCCGCGCGATCTGGTCGTAGATGTCCTCGGGCTGGCCCTGCACGGGCACGCGGGTGATGCCCGGCAGGTCCACGAGGGTGAGGTCGGGCACGCCCTTCTTCCGCACCACGAGGGTGATGGGCGCGTCCGAGATGCCCTTGCCGGACCCCGCGATCTCGGCGGTCGCGGCGTCGATGGCGGCAGCGACCTCCGCCTCGGAGGCGATGGCCACCGAGCTGCCGCTGCCGTACTCGATGCGCAGCTCGGCCTCGTCGCCGTCCTGCAGCCGCATGACGAGCGGCACGCGGGTGCATATGCCCTGCCCACGCGGGAGGCTGATGCCGGCCAGCGACTCCAGCACGCTGGACTTGCCGCTGGACTGGTCGCCGACCACGACGATGGTCGGGAGCTGGATGCCCTCCTGGCTCACGTTCAGCTGCCGCAGGCGGTCCACGGCGTCCAGCAGCGGCCGGATCTGATCGTTGTATGAGGCCGCCATGGCGCTGGCGGTCACGGGGCTGGAGATCGCCTTCACGTCCATCACCTCCATTTGTAGCTCGAGCTCAGGCTCAGGCTCAGGCTCAGGTGCGGCGTCGTCGCCCAGACCAAAGCGCATATATATATAATTCTCAACAAATCAATGGTGAAGACACAAGCTCAGCCACTGGCTATCCTATCTAGAGTGTTTCGATCTTAGACACACGGCCGCTCGCTCTCTGGAATCCAAGAAGAATACCACGCTTTATTTATGCATGGGAAGGGAGAGGAGCGGGAGCGAACAGAAAGCAAGATGCTGCTCTGCTTTTCTCTGTGCTAGCTGCTCCACCATGCAATGCCTTCCCACCGAAGCAAAGCAGCAAAGATGCTGCTTTGCATTTCACTGTGCTGCTGCTGCTGCCGCTGCTTCCGAGTACCCCCCCCCCCCCCTCCGACCCTGAGATGGCTGGGTCGGTAATAAATCAATTATTACCACTTACACCTGCCGAAGGGGTTCGAGTTTCTGATCTAAGACCATCTGCACTCGAGACAGTAAAGCCATCCGGAAGCCGTTTTTAGCGTGCGAAATGGCTGCAGCGGCGTCCGACAAGAAACCAGGTCAGCGGTATCGCCTGCGACCCGGCGCCCAAACCTGGTGTGGTAGCGGCCTCGCGGTATCAGCGTGTGGGAGCCGCCCGCCGCTCCCTTGTCGCCGCTTCGGCGAATACAGCGTCGTAGAAGCCGATGTCGCGAAGCTCCGCCCGGACGCGCGCCATGGCGACCCGTGCGGCGCCTCGCCATGGCGAGATACGCGACTCCATTCGGACGCGCCCGCCTACGCCATAGCCACCGAGCTTCGTCACGCCAACCTCCGCCATGGCCGGGGCGCTGGCGTGCGCCCGCACCAGCGCCACGGCTCGCGGCAGCGTAGCGCTTTCCCGCCCGCCCAGCGCCTCGCCCGCGCGCCCGGCCCAGCCGCGCGGCGACGCCTGGCGGCTCTACGCGCTTCGCTTCGCTGCGCGCCGCCCGGCTTCGCGCGGAGCCCGCGTCGCCGTAGCGCGCGGCAATGACGGCGCTCCTGCGGCGCTCACCCGCCCGCGCGCCGGCTCGCGGAGCCCCTTCGCGCTTCGCCGCCACGCCCGGCGCGCGCGGCAGCGAGACGGCGGCTCTGCGCGCTCACCCGCCCAGCGCCCGCCCGGCTCTAGGCCAGCGGCATCGCCCACCCGCCGCCTTGGGCGCCGCCACACGCCAGCCGGACCGCGGCAGCTGCGGCTCCCGCCAGCGGCCTGCATCGCCCGCCGCCCGCCGACCCGCGGCGTGCTGCGGGGTGCTTCCGCCGCGCGAAGCCCCCGCCTTGTGTTGCCATTCGCCCATGGCTGCGCTCGCTGGGCCGGGGAGGAAGAGGGATGGGCGCGTGGAGAGAGAAGAGAGAGGAGGGAGGAGAGAGAAAAGGGAGAAGGGAGGGCGTGGTGGGAAGAAATAATAAAGAAGAAATGACACGCGGGTCCCACCAGTATAGAGTAGAGATGTAGAGGATGAACGAGTGCGGGAGAAATCGATATAGAGAAAAGAATCTCGCTGACCAGGACAGAATATTCCTTTTAGAGGATGAATATGGAGGACGAAGAGTGCGGATAGCCTAAGTGCCAGATTGCTCGCTTGCACCGGGTTCGTATGACGGTTCATCGGGTTTGGGACACTGGGTCCCAAGCACATCGCGGTTACACGGTTGGGTTCCTTCCCGATGAAGTTAAGGGTAGTGTCAATGGAAGTTTCATAATACAGCTTCAGTGGCAAGTTTTATTTCGCTATTGCAAGACTGTCATATTATATAGATTGAAATGAAATTCGGATGTAACTCCCACTGTGAATGCAAAGTTTTATTCTATAGTTTCAGACTCATAGACAATTAGTTATCATGCTAAGAGAGAGTTTCATCCCCATAACACTTATTTCTTCTCTTTCTTCATTAAAATACTGTCATGTCATCAAAAAAACATATGTAGCATGCTATTTAATGTAAATAAAACCCTAATGAGACTTCCATTGAGATTGGTCTATGAGTTTTTGGGTATTAAATAAGTTGATGTGACATAATATAAATGAAGAGAGAGTAAATAAACATTTTTCATGAGATGAAATGAGTTTCATGGAGATGAAACTTGTTTGCATTGTTTCTTACACCTAGGAGTCTTGGAGACAAAGCCGCGAAACTACTACTAAGTGATGAGGACATCACTCCTTCGGATACACTTAATGATCCTCCACTGAACATTCAAGGTCCAATCACAAGAGCTCGCGCGCGACAATTAAATTTACAGGTGAGCTCGTTCCTAAGCAACTCTTTATATAATTTGGAGAATAGATTACTACCTAATGATTATATTATGATTAGGAATCATGGAGAGGACTGGGATATACATAGAGGAGGGCTTGGAGGCGTGGAGGGCCAGCAAGGGCGCTCAAGTCAAGGTGGAGGCCCAGACCAAGTCGACTTCGAATCCATCTCGGAGTCCAGGAGCAGTCTGTACTAGATTGGACGTCCAGGATGCGTCCGGACTTGGAATTGGACGTTCTTAGACTCTAAAGAAAGATAACGAGAAGACCTTTCCAATGAGTCTTGTTAGAGGCCCAAATTCATCCGGAGTCATCAGAAATCGTCCGAACAAGTTGACGTCCAGAATCTGTCCCGACGCTGCGACGTTGTATTTTGGTCTTTGGGCCTTGTATCGTGTTGGAACCCATTAGGGGTGCGTCTAGGGGGTCTTGCATGACCTTAGACTCTTTATAATCAGTAGCCGCCACCAAGTTAGGGTTTGAGTTTTGCTTAAGATTATTCTGTCCATTGACAGTCGCCGAATCGTCGGTTTGTGGAACCCCAACTTGAGAACTTAATCATTCATCTGCAGTTTGTCCCAACTTTCTGAGCTGCGTTCTTTCGAGTTCTTGCTTGTGTTCTTCGTTTCGCAGGCACGGATTAGCCTTCTTGGCGAGGTCAACCGGTTAGTGACACGGTTGATAACCCGAGGATTCGTGGTGCTAAGGTTGCGGGGTTCAGTCTCTTTTGATCCGGCCGGATCGGTGTCACGTTCCACTCAAAGCGAGAGTTATCCAGGACCTAACGGAAGATCGGGATTCACGTCCCCATCACTAAGACTGGCCAATGGGGTCAATTTCAGTGGCCTACCTCCCCACGCGTGCTTCTCGAAGGTCACGCCTCTCGAGAAACCGTGGGAGCGTAACCTAGCCTTAACTCTTGCTATCGCACAAGGAAGTTGCTTGAATCCCATCAACCGTGAACATCCCCTACTCATAAAAATAGAGGCGGGAAAGGAGAGAGGTGTTTGGTTCCAACCGCTAAAGTTACATAATGAGGCTAATTTGCAAAATAAATCTATTGAGCCTAAATAGTCCATGATTTGACAATGTGGTGCTTGTTGATGGTCATTAATTCATAATTTATACCATCAACTATTATATAAAATAGGCCATGAAAAACATCATAACATATAGACACAGGGCTTATTCTAATAAATTCCACGAGTTTTGGTGTCCTTCCATGTTTTGCAGGAGTATCCAATTTTTTTATTATAAAACAATATCTCAAATGATGAAATGGAGTTCATCAATACGTAGAGCTCGTCACGCTGATCAAAATAGATATATCATTTGCTATTTTCGAGCTCAAATTCAAAAGATATTGATTTTAAAAAATAATATATAAATAAAAAGATAAAATAAAAAAGAAGAAAAGAAAACTCACCTGAGGCCCAGCCGGCCGCCCAGGCCGCCAGCCCATGTGGGGCGCGCAGGCCAGAGGCCGCCCGGCCCATGCGGGTGCCGCATAGGCCCACGACGCCGGGCAGGCAGCCGGGCCAAGCCCGCCCGGTCGGACCGCCCGAGCCACCTGCCGCGCCGGAGCCCGAGGCAGGCCGCCGGCCCGCCAACAGGCTCGGGGCACGGCCCAAACGCCCGCCAGGCCCGGGGGTCTGAAAGCATCTAGGCCCCTAGATAGGGTTTCGATGATTGATGACAACCGTTGATTATCATGACTAACGTGTGTCGACGATATCTGGTCGGCAGCCTACCTTGGGGGTGCCCGAGGTAGTAGATGAGATCGAGGGTGGTGAGGTGCGCGAGATCAAGAGCAAGAAAGTAACACGAGACACGGGTTTAGACAGGTTCAGGCCGTCGAGGTGACGTAAAACCCTAGTCCCGTGTTCTCGTTGTGGATTATGATCGGGAACAATCTGTCCCCGGAGGGGGTCCCCGCCCGCCTTATATAGTCGGGGGGGGGTTACAAGATCAATCTAATCTTGCTTTCCCTGATCGGCACCCGGCCCAATTAGACCAGAAATCCTAGGTTCAAGGAAACCGACGCCCGATGATCTAGGCGAATCATATTTGCATGCCGAGTCTTGCGCCTTACTCCACGGTCTTCTGGTAGCGCTCGGCATGGTCTTCTCGGGCCGGGCCTTTGCCGACCGCTCGGCCTGTGCCCTCGGCCGAGGATACCCGGGGAGCAATCCCCCCACGCCTAGTCCCCGAAAGCAGCTTGCGTGTCTCAACCCAAGGTTGGGAACCATTCAGCGTCTTCCTCGGTGCCGGCGGTTCTTCCGACCGGTGTTCGGGGCGGTGCGAAAGTCGATCAACGGATCCAACGAGTCGTGGCGGTCGGCGTCGCCGAGGCCGACCGGCACGGTCTTTGGAGGGAGGCGGAATTGCGCCAGGAACACACAGCCGGTCGCCGCGGTTGAGAGGAACGCAGGAGGTCCCACCTGCCGGGAGACGCGAGCTGCTCAAGAGAAAAAAGAAAAAGAAAGATCTCCGGCATACGGGTCCCGTGTACCACGCCAGTCGCTTCCGCGACGTGTACCACGTAGTCCCCGAGACCGGTAGTAGGCGAGGCATGAGACCGGTGCCGGGATCAAATTTGTCAAAGTATGAGTTGTTGAATCTTTCGACTGCGCAGTCCCCCGACTGCTTGTCATCTTCTAGGGTCCAAACTTTGGTTTTACGCCGGTGCGGGGCCTGCGACCAGCGGTCGAGCTTCGGTGGGCCCAGGCCGAAGGCAGTCCCCTGCGTCGAGCCAAGGGCCCATCGGGGAAGGGTGGCTCGGGAGGCGCCTTCGCCGAAGAGGCGCAAGAAGGAGACCGTGCCCCCCGCCTGCGTCTGCTCGAATCAGCGAGCAGGGCGGGGAAGGAGCCGTCATCCTCTCGGATGACGAAGATCGAGGACACGGAGACGTTGGACGAAGGCGTCGGCGTCGATCGGCGTCGAAGGCGGGGCGACTGCTGCGACCGGTGTTTGAGAAAATGCCGACCCAGCGAGCGCCGCCAAAGCGGCCGAGCGGCCATCGGTGCCGCCGACCCGACCGACCGAGGCGGGCAGCTCTGAGGCCCCCGGCGTTTCCGCGCTGGCACCGCCAATCCGACCTGTAAGTACCAACTCGTTTCTTTTTTGTTCCCGGTGTTGTCCAGGTTTGGCTTAGGAGTGTCTCATTTGCGGTGATCCCGTGGAGGAGGACCCGCCGCCGTGGGGGGAGGATGACACCGGTCGTCCCTGACAGCCCCACCCCGTGCGGCCGATGCGGGGTGACTCCCCGACCAGCCATCCGGGGCTGGTGGGGCTCGATCCCCAGCCTGTTCGCAGCCGGCCGGGCGAGGGAGGGCGCTCGGCGGCCTGCTCCGGTGCCGTCCCCGCCGTCCGCCGGCAAAAGGTGGCGCCACGGCCGGGAGACCCGTGGCCGGGCGAGCCCGAGCCGGAGGAGGTGGTATGGGAAGTGCCCGCGCCACGGGAGGAGCCTTGCGCGGCTTTGCCGCACGTTCTACATCGACCCCCGGGGTGAACGGGTGGAGGTGGTGGATGACGAGATCACCGTCGCTGAATACCAGAATCCGACGTCCGATCTCGAGGCCGGGTCAGGCCGCCGAGCTCGGTAAGTAATCATATTGTCTGTTTGATAGTGTTGCGAGCTCATGTCGAATATGTATGTAGGAGCTGGCCCGTGCCGCTGAGACGCGGGCGCGGCCGCCGGAGCAGTCGGCGGCCGCCTACGAGAAGATGAAGGCCGACAACGAGTGGCTTCTTCGTGAGAAGACCAGCCTTGGCGGAGTCGGTCGGCCCGCTCGAGCGCAATCAAGGCCGTTCGTGAGGACGACGACCGACCGCGCCGGCAGGTGGAAGAGCCGGAGCGTGAGAACGCTTCGGCTCGTGGGAGGCGGCCGCCGCCAGCCGATCATGGGCGGCGCGGCAGACACTTTGCAGGCGCGGGTGACCGGTATGTTTTCCCCTACCTTCCTTTCGGGCGCTCTTGTGTATTCTCAGGCTGACTTGTGCTCGGCCTGCAGCTCTTGAAGGCGAGCCGCAGCGGCCTCAAGCTTCGTCGAGGAGCTAACCCGTGAGGCGGCCAAGGCTACCCAGTCGGCGGAGGCAGCCCGGTCCGAGGCACAGCGTAAGTGCTATTGTCTTTTGCTTTGTTTGCCCGATTGCCCGGTGTCGGGGTTTTAACACCTGCTCCGCGCTTGTGCGGGAGAATGCGGCGGCGCCCAGCGGATTTGAAACGGCGCCTCGCAGCCGAGGAGCGGATGGAAGACACCATCGCCCACCCGACCCCCGCCGTTGAATCTCGCCGATCCGACGGGGTCTACGACCGGGACGTGCTCGGGGAGCGCTATCCTTCGCTGTCACGCTTCCGGTGCGATGCCAGGCCGTTTCTACAACAAACACGTGTGTTTGTTCACGGAGCGGCCTGCGCTGCTGCCGCCGCACGCTACCGGGCGCCGGTCCGGCCGCACTATCCCCGGTGGAGTTATCCCGGTCGAGGCGGGTTTTGCCCGACCACGTTGGTCGCCGACCGGGAGAAGCCGAACGCCGAGTCCTCCGATGCTGCCAAAGGTGGTGGAGGACCTGACCTGTTCGGCGACGCCGAGGCCGACGCGCCCTAGGAGAAGAGCGTTAGAATTGACTTATGTATTGCGTGTGGAGACGCCGCCTCAGAAATGATGTTAATATCACTTTTGTTATGCATGTAATGCGTTTGCCGTAATGCCCCCCTGCAAAGGTGTGTGACTTTGTCGCCTTGCCGGACCGCCCAAGTTTCCTAGTATCTCATAGCGCTAAGGGTATGTTCCTTGTATTGCGCGTAGAGGGTACCGTGGTCCCCCAGGGAACCGCCGCCGCCCTTTCCATGACCATGACGAGCGCCGAGCTGCTAGCACGTGTAGGTTTGGGCCAGAATGGGGTTGCTCCGACGGTTTGAGTTAAAGTGCGTCTTGGCGGTCTTATTGGCGTATAGTGCGTGGATAGCACATATGAAAAATGAATGCACGAGGAGAAAAAGAGACAAGACAAAAAAGACATTAAATCATATATATATTTAGATTACAAAGGGAAACAGAGTACATATCTTTGTTCATCTTGACTTATCAGGCGTAAAAACGTATTAGGTGCTCGGCGTGCCGTGAGTTTGGGATATCGCGCCCGTCGACTCCACCAGCCCTATAGGACCCTGGTCGGGTGATCTCCTTGACGATGAAGGGACCATCCTGGGGGGAGGAGAGCTTATGCATGCTGGAGCTCGTGCGGCGGCGTAAGACCAGATCGCCGACCGCGAAGGGGCGCTCCCGGACGTTGCGGTCGTAATAGCGACGGACGCCCTCTAGGTACTTTGCCGATCGGATGCAGGCGGCTAGGCGTTCTTCTTCTGCACGGTCGACGTCGTCGGCGCGCGCTTGGTCGGAGGTTTCCTCGGAGTAGTTTTCCACTCTTGGCGATCGGAAGGCGACGTCCTCAGGTAGGACAGCTTCCGACCCGTATACCATGTAGTAGGGGAAACCCCCGTGTTTCCGACTCGTCTGCGTGCGCAGTCCCCGGATCTTCCGGGTGGAAGTTCCTTCAGGCCACCTTCCCGGGTGCTTGTCGTCCTTCCGTACAGGCGCTTTTTAAGTGCGTCGGGGATCATTCCGTTTGCGCGCTCGGCCTGGCCGTTGGCACGTGGGTGCGCAACGGAGACATATTTGACCAAGATGGAGCGCTCTTCACAAAACTCCCAGAACTCGTTTCCCGTGAAGTTTGACCCGAGGTCGTGATGATGCTGTTCGGGATGCCAAAGCGGTGAACGATTTCCTCAAAGAACTCGGCGGCCTTCTTGCTTGTCGAAATGGCGAGTGGTTTGTACTCAATCCACTTGGAGAACTTGTCGATGGCGACCAAGACGTATTTAAAATTGCCCGGTGCGGCTCAAGGGGCCGATCTGGTCGAGTCCCCGCATCGCGAACGGCCAGCCGACGGGATCGCTATTAGAGCGTGGGCGGCAGGTGAGGCTGCTTGGCGAAGAACCGCATCCTCGCAATGTCGTACTGTGTGTTCTCAAGCGTCGGCTACGGCGGTTGGCCAAGAAAATCCAGCTCGGAAGGCTCTGCCGACCAGTGTTCCGAGAGGCGCAATGGCTTCCACGAGTCCAAAGATGTATTTCTTTTAGTATCTTCAAGCCTTCGGGCTGCGGAACGCACTTTTTGCGTAACGTTAGCGTTGGCGTTTTCTGCGCATCGGCGAGCCCTCTACCAGGGCGTAGTGCTTGCTCCGCCGTATCAAACGCTCTGTCTCGCTTTTGTCAGCGGGACCTCGAGTTGGTGAGGTATCTGATGAACGGGGAGCGCCAGTCTTCAGCGTCGGTGGCCTTGACGAGTGCGACCGCCTTCTCCGCAGATGGTCGCTTGGGCGTCGCTCCGTCTTGGCCGATAGATGGTGTCGAGGTCGTGCGCAAATACGCCTGGGCGGAATGGCTGCTCGTGTAGAGCCTAACTTGGAGAGCCGATCGGCCTCGAAGTTTTCTTCCCGAACGATGTGGTGGAACTCAATGCCGTAGAATTTGTTCTCGAGTTTCCGGATTTCCGAGCAAAGAGGGCGTCCATTTTCTCGCCGGTGCAAGACCAGTCTTTGTTTGCCTGGTTGACGACCAGCGCCGAGTCGCCGAAGATTTCCAGGCGTTTGATCCCCAGGGATATAGCAATCTTGATGCCGTGGATGGCAGCTTCGTACTCGGCGGCGTTGTTAGATGCCTTGAAATGTATTCTCAAGACGTATCGGAGTTCTTCGCCGCTTGGAGATACAAATACGACCCTGCACCAGCACCGCTCACATTTAGCGCACCGTCAAAGTACATCTTCCAAAGTCTTTGGGGTGCTCGAGGTGGGACCGGTTCTGCATGTCCGTCCACTCGGCGATGAAGTCGGCGAGCGCCGACTTTATCGTCAGGCGGCTCGCGTATTCAACGGTGTACGCGCCGATTTCGACTGCCCATTTGGCGATTCTTCCGTCAACCTCCTTGTTCTTTATGATTTCGCCGATCGGGAATTGGGACACCACCGTTATCTTGTGAGACTGGAAGTAGTGGTTCACCTTACGTGACGTCGGTGGGGCGGCGTAGATGAGCTTCAGATTTGCGGGTAACGAGTTTTGGACTCGTTCAGGACCTCGCTTATGTAGTAGACCGGGCGCTGCACCTTGAATGCATGCCCGGGTTCGTCACGCGACGACGACCGCCGTGGAGACCACCCGATTCGTTCTTTCGATGTAAAGGAGGAGATCCTCGCCGGGTAGCGGAGCCGTTAAGGCAGGGGCGTCGTCAAGAAAACCTTGAGCTCCTTGAATGCCTCGTCGCCTTCGAGTCCAAACAAACTTGTCGGACGCCGGAGTAAGCGGAAGAAAGGCATGGCCCTCTCTCCTAGCTTGGAGATGTACCGACTTAGGGCTCGCCAAGCAGCCGGCGAGCTTCAGACTTGATATTGGTTGGCGGCAACATCTTGGTTATGGCCGACACCTTCTCGGGGTTTGGTTCGATACCGTGGGTCGCCGACCGTATTCCCGAGCAGGGATTCCCGAGGAAGCTCGAAAATGCACTTGTTTGGATTGAGTTTCCATCGATACACTCGGAGACTTTTTGAATGTTTGGTCAAGATCGGCGATTAAGCTATCGGCGGTTTTAGATTTTACCACAATGTCGCCGACGTAGGCCTCGACGTTGATGCCTATCTGATCCTTCGGGCATGCTTGAATTGTCCGCCGGTACGCCGCCCCAAAGATTCTTTAGGCCGAAGGACATCGTCGTGTAGCAATAGGCGCCGAATGGAGTTATGAAGGCCGTTTTGACCTGGTCGGACTCCTTTAAGGCGATCCGGTGATACCCGGAATAGCAGTCAAGAAACGAGAGGAGTTCGCAGCCGCGGTGGAATCTACGACCTCGTCGATGCGAGGGAGAGTGAACGGGTCTTTAGGGCGTGTTTGTTAAGATCGGTGTAATCAACGCACATTCGCCATTCTTTATTGCTTTTATGGACGAGGACTGGGTTTGCCACCCACTCGGGCGTGATACACTTCTTTGATAAAACCGGCGGCTAAGAGCCGGTTGATTTCTACCCTAATAGCCTCTTTCTTGTCCGGCGCGAATCGGCGGAGCTTCCGCTTGACCGGCTTGGCGGAGGATGAGACCTTCGTGGCGTGCTCGGCATACTTCCTCGGTACTCGGGCATGTCCGCAGGTTTCCATGCGAACACGTCCCACGTTGTCCCGAGGAAGCCGACGAGCGTCTTCCTATTTGGGGTCGAGGTTGGCGCCGATCCGAGTGACTTTGGAGGGGTCACCCGTGCCCAAGTCGATGACCTTGGTCTCCTTGTTCTTGATGGAGGAGCGCGGTGGTTCATTGACCGGGATCCCCCGGTCTTCCGGCGGCACTTCTTTGGAGTCGGCGAGGCACGCTTGCATCTTGGCAAATGAGGCCGGCGGTCTCGTTGATGATGTAGTTTTCTTGCTCGCAGCGTGGGCGTTCCTCGGTCGGCGCGGAGGGTGAGCACACCACCGTGAGCCGGCATCTTCATCACGAGGTAGGCGTAGTGAGGGACCGCCATAAACTTGTGCAGGGCCGGGCGTCCCCAAGTATGGCATGATGGGCCGTGTCGAAGTCTGCGGCGTAGAACAGCAGGTTTTCCTTACGGAACCGGCCTGGGGTGCCGAACTGCATCGGGCAGGGTCACTTGGCCGAGCGGCTCGATGGCTTGTCCGGATGATGCCCCGTAACGGAGATTCGGCTGGCTGTAGGGCCTCTTTCGGGATGCCGAGTTCCCGGAGCGACTTTGGGAAGAGTATGTTCAAGGAGCTCCCGCCGTCGATGAGGACACGCTTGAAGTGGACGTTGCCGATCACTGGGTCGAGGACCGGGGGAAACGCCCGGGTATGGTATGTCCGACCACCGGTCTTCCCTCGCTGAAGGTGATGGGCTGGTCGGACCATGGCGGAAGGCGGGGTCGGCGATAGTTTTCTCGTCGAGAGACGCCACGACCCTCCCGGGCGGTCGCTTTCTTGCTCCTCTTGCTCTCCATTGCATGTGGTCCGCCGCAGATCGTGGGCACGCTCTTGGACGGTGTTTTTGGTACGGGCACCGCCCGTTTCGGGTCATCTTCTTTGTCGCCGCCGTTTTGTCGTCGTCACGGCGGCGTTGGCGCTTCATGTCTTCTTCCCTAAAACTTTGCCGAGCCCGTAGCATTGGCGCATGGTGTGCGTTGCTTCTTGTGGATCGGGCACGGCTGATCCAGACTTTGTTGAACTTCGGCGTCGAGGTTTCGCTTGACCCGTGACTTGACGTTGTTCACGCCGGGCCGGCGTCCTCGGTATCGGTCCGAGCGGTCGCGGTTGTCGTGGCGATGATCCGGCCTTCGATCCCTCTGGTCGGTGTTGCGATCGTTGGGCCGAGGAGCTCCTGGCGGCGGAGGAGGGGGCATGGGCCTCTTCCCTGCGACGAGGTCTCTGTGGTGCCCTTCGGCCTCCTCTCCCCGTGCGTAGGCGTCGGCGGTTTTCATCGGCCTCGCCGATTGTCTCTCGGGCGTTTCTGTGGAGCTTCTCGCGCAGGGAGTTGCTGTATGTGAGTCCTCGGATGAAGGCCGTGATAACATCAGTGTCATTGACGTTAGCGACGCTGGTGCGCAACGTGGAGAAACGGCGAATGTACTGCCGGAGCGTCTCGTTGGGGCGCTGCGCCAGCCGTTCGAGGTCGTGGCGCGTGGCTTGGCGATCACATGTGGCCATATAATTGTCCACAAACAGCTTTTCGGAGTTGCGCCCGGTTGTCGATGGAGTTCTCCTCCAGTCCCGTGAACCAGTTGAGGACCGGGGCGAAAGCATGACAGGCAAGTAATTTGCCATGGTGTCTTCCGTGCCCCCGGCGGCGGCGACTGCTACGGCGTACGTCTGGAGCCACTGCTCGGGGTTAGCCTTGCCGTCGTAGGGCTCCACCGCCGTGGATCCGGAAGTGATCGGCCACCCGATGGGCCCACAACCGTGCCGAGAGGGGCTTGGGGCCCTCGATCACCGGGCGCCGTTGCGGTCGGAGCCCGTGCTCGGCGTCGAAGCGGCGGCGGCGCTCCATCTCGGCGTTGTAGGCATCGGTGCGTCTGGCGTCGATGACGGCGCGAGCGTCACGTCCGGCATTGATGATCGCACGGGCGTCGGCGGGTGGCTGGTTGATAGTTGGATCTGGCATGTCGTGGCCGCCTCTGTTCTGTGGTGGCTGCGCTACCTCTCCGTCATTGTGTGATCGGCGGGAACGTCTGGATCTTCCCGACCGGTGGCGGCTGGATCTGGATGTGGAGGATCCGGACGGCATCTCCCGTAGCCTGTTCACCTGCACTTGAGCAGCCTTGATGAAAGCTTTAGCCCGGTTTACCTGAGGGGTCGGGGCAAGTGCCTCAAGCTCGTTGGCGGCGACGGCGAGATTGGCGCTCGGGGTCGGCGCTACGATCTGTTCGTCGATGTAGACGAACTCTTCTGCCAAGTTCCTGTAGAGGTGGCGTCCAGGGCCGGCCGCATCTCGGAGGAGACGCTGCTCCTGTTCCTCGTAAGCCGTACGGCGTTCGGCTCGATTGGCGTTGCGCGCCTCGCGGTCGGCGCAATGTCCATCTGTCTCGTCGGCCGGTGGGTCCTCGTCCGGCGAGACCGCTCGGAGCATGAAGATCTGCGCCGGGTATACCGGGAGGGGTGTAATTTCGCTGGAGGGTTCCGTTCCACTGACAACGATCGATGTATCTAGATCTGATCTGGGAGAGGCATCGGAGTCGGAACCGGTCCCGCTCCTCCGGATGGTGTGGAGTGACTCGTTGTCCTCCAGCCAGGTGGAGCTGTACCATGTTAACGGTCGGCGATGGGGTGTCGACCGGGTGATGGTTGGGCGAGTTGTCGCCGTGCTACTTCCCCGGTGGGTACCCGCGGGACCTTGCGGTCGGGGTGATGCCACCATGGTTGTAGATATGTCCCTCCGGGGATATGCGCGATGGCGTCCCCGCCGAGTGGTTTGGGTGCCGGAGGAAATCTCCCGGCCACCGGGGCCCAAACCCGGGTGGGTCGTCCGCTAGCTGCGATGGGGACGTCCAGGTCCAGTGGGCCTCACCGGGATGGCCGATGGCCTCGGCGGCAGGTGGTCGGATCGGCGTGGTGCCCCCCGCGGCGACGCCAGGGTTGCCATCCCGATCCGGCGGGTGGGTGCTCGCGAAGCTGCCTGCGAAGCGTGTTTTTCGGCGAGTTCGATGCACTCGCAGATGCCTCCACCGACCCGGTCGATGAGCTCAATCAGTCGTCGGAGTTGACGGGGTTCCTCTCCCGACGGGCGCTGCAGCGTCTCGCCCTCTCGGGAGGATCGCCGTGGCCTCGCTTGAGGCGCCGGCTCTGGTCAGCCGGGGCGACGCATGCCCGGTTCCATTGGATGGGATCCGGGTTTGGCCGTTCTCCCGCCATCGTGCTCGGCGGCGACGGTCCACGTGATGGATCCGACGGTGAAGGTCATGCCCGACGCGCGGCGGAGAGAGCGACGGTGGAAGGAGTAACCATCTTGCTCACGACGGATCTGAAACGCACACCCCTGCTCGGCGCGCCACCGCCGACGATATCCGGTCGGCAGCCTACCTTGGGGGTGCCCGAGGTAGTAGATGAGATCGAGGGTGGTGAGGTGCGCGAGATCAAGAGCAAGAAAGTAACACGAGACACGGGTTTAGACAGGTTCAGGCCGTCGAGGTGACGTAAAACCCTAGTCCCGTGTTCTCGGTTGTGGATTATGATCGGGAACAATCTGTCCCCGGAGGGGTGGGTCCCCGCCCGCCTTATATAGTCGGGGGCAGGGTTACAAGATCAATCTAATCTTGCTTTCCGTGATCGGCACCCACCAAATTAGACCAGAAAATCCTAGGTTCAAGGAAACCGACGCCCGATGATCTAGGCGAATCATATCTACATGTCGAGTCTTGCGCCTTACTCCACGGTCTTACGGTAGCGCTCGGCATGGTCTTCTCGGCCGGGCCTTTGCCGACCGCTCGCCCAGAGCCCTCGGCTGAGGATACCCGGGGGAGCAATCCCCACAACGTGTGTTTTGCAGAGATGGTAGAATGTTAGGTCATGGTAATGCCAATCAATGGGCGTAATGGTTTTCATGTCCCCTTAAGATGAAATCATTTTGGTTTTCAAAGGATGGACGACAAGGTTAAGGATGGCTAGTTCCGAGTGTCGATGGAGTTGGGTGACACTTGGATTAGTTTGTAGGACTTTGTTTTCTCCTTTAGCCGTACTATTAAGGGGTGCAAGTGAGTAGCTTGACCTAGGCGTGTCTAATAGTTAGGTGTGGTGCACACTTGTCGAAATTAGAGCTAGACAGCTCTAGAATAGTCCTGAGATTGATTGGAGTCGAAGCCGTTCGCAAAGTGTTTGAATCGGAAGCGAATGGAGGCAGTTTTGCTGCATCGGACGCTGGAAGGAAGGTCACCGGACGCTGGCGTCAGAGTCCGGTGAGTACTGGAAGTGCAGCAGGAACAGTGCACTCCATCGGACGCTCAGACGCTGGGGGCGTCGGACGCTCCGGTGGGTGCCACTGTAGCATCCTATCTCTGTTGGCTGTGTCGGACGCCGGTCCCTGGGGCACCGGACGCTCCAGGGCAGCACCTGACGCAACACAGAGAGCACTGCAGTGCCGCTAGGGCGTCGGACGCGTCTGATAACTGGGCATCGGACGCTGTCCTGTGCCCAGTACAAAACCCTAACGGCTAGCAGGTTTAAACGCACCGGACGCGTCCGATGCCTAGCATCTGAGCGTCTGATGCCCCGGCAGATTGTGTGATTGAAGGGTAACGGTTGGGGCTGTTGGTATACTGTTGGCGGTAATTACCGACATACTTTAACCGCCAACTATTATCTAAAAAGGGAAAATTATCATAGGTATATTCACATATACCTTTACTATTGACCTATTTTCACTTGTATTGGAGAATTCATGATTTACAGGAAACATACAAGAATTAGAGGAAAAGGTCACAAGAATACGCCTTTCGGCAAGGCGTATTTCAACAAAATAAGCAAAGCCCAAATCAAAAGGACACAACTGGGCCAATAACCCACGAGAGGGGGTCCAGAGCATCAAGAGGGCCATGGGCCGAAGCCGGTCGAGGGGCCCACCCCCGGTGCGGCCGTAGCAGGGTGCGGGCGCACCCCCAGAGAGGCCGGCCCAGCCCATCTTCTGTAGGTGGTTCGTGGAGGCGGTGCTAAGGTCGGTTTGGCCCGGCATTTACTTCCCCTGCCCCTGAAACCGACCATTAGACTAGTATATAAGAGAGGGGGCACTCCCTCCATTTCAGACAACACACTACACCTCTCACTTGTACTCTCAAGTGTACCTCTCCACTTTTCTCTTTATCCTTAGTAGTAGTAGAGGAGCAAGGCTCAACTTGTAAGAGGAGGAGACATCTTGGCTACTTTTGGTATGAATACTATTCTTTTCATTATGCTCTTCTTCTCTTTTTATCAATATAGGTAGTTCTAGAATTAGAGTATAGTTCTAGTGCTATGATCTTGTTAGATGAACTAGGCACTAGTTTATGTAGATGAATTAGTTACTAGTTTGTGTGGTTAGATCATAGAACATAGGACTTCTAGTTCATATGCCTTGTTCATGATATGCTTGCTAGTTCATAGTGTTCATATCATGTTCGTAGCATATAGAGCTCCGTTCTTAACCGTTCATACATTTAGATGATTAAGAATAGAGTTGTGTGCGGGTTGGTGGTTCATCTCACAACATCTAAGTTCTTTACTTGTTCATCCGTAGGGTGAGAGACCGAGGGGGCTTGGGTAGCTATTTTATATGCGGGCATGGTGCTCGGGTATAGGGTAGCCGGTGATTGCACTTTATAGTCCACGGATGAGGGGGTAGGCGGCAGGTGGTGACAGCCCTGTCCGTCCCTTCGTAATCCCCCCACGTTTGGCTATGGTGTAGGAGTCTAAATTACCACCCATCTCGCTTGTAGACCAGCGGCCGGTGGTCTTTCGATCCATCGCAAACACAGCTCTAGCTCTGATTCATGTATTTGTATGACTGTTCACTATCTAGACATTAGCTGTATTAGGACCATTGCTCCTGTAGGATATTCTTTTATTCTTTATTCTTTTATTCTTTTTGCTTCATTCATCTTTCCCCACTTGAGAGATGTCTATCCGTATGTGTGTCCACTATCATGAAAACTGTATTGTTTACCCCTGTTATGAACATTGGTCTACCTTTCATACAACGTATAATGTTCTTGATTATGGTTTCATACTAAAATCTACACTAGCCTTCCTTTGGGAAAATATAAATACGACACCTAGGATTTCTCCGGGTTGAAATGCTACAACGGTAATTCCGTGCGCTTGCGGATTAACATCCAAAACTGCAAAGGTTTACCGGATCACCATTATCTCTCTACTGTAGTTAGGGATATAGTTTTAGCACTAGTGTCAAGGAATGCTGAAAGTGCGCCGTATAGCATCTCCGAGGCACTAGCAGCTAGGGCTATAGTCCTAACGTTATTGGGGATATAACTCTCTTGGTAGAGGTAAGAATAGACTTGGTATGCCATGGTGCCCGTGCCAGACTATTCTGAAACTATCATCAGAGGTATATCACTAGTAGCAGAAAAGGAAATAACTGGTGAGGTGTGCCTCGGTATCATGGCTAATCTAGTGATATGGTAGCTGAGGTACATCACCCCAAGCATTTCTTACTCGTTAACAGGGATAAACTTACCTCTATTCTCAGTAATGATGTTAAGGAATGTCAACCGCATTTCTGGCGTGGTCATCAGGGGTCCAACTCTGGTGATGCGCTAAGAAATGCCAACATATACGTTAAAATACCTTCCCACCTTCCTCTATGCTCTCTCTCTTGGCCATTTGATCAGCTGAAGCAACCATTGGAGTGCAAGAGAGAGCAGGAGCCTAGTGAGGTGTTCATGATTTGAGAATCAAGATTAGGAACCTCATTAGTGATTAGAGAGTGATATGTGCATCCACCTTCCTCATTAGACTTGTCTTTGTCAAGTGAGAGCTTGTGCTTATTACTCTTGGTGATCAGCATCATCTAGATGGCTCGGTGGCGATTGGGAGCATGGTGATTATCCGGTGGTGATTGTGGATGGCCCATCTCATCTTGTGAGTGGTTTTGGGGGATTCACTACGTCGGAGTGATGAAGAATCATCCCGTAGAGAGCACTTGATCTTTGCGCGGATCAAGGGGGAGCTACACCCTTGCGCGGGTGCTCCAACGAGGACTAGTGGAGAGTGCCGGCTCTCCGATACCTCGGGAAAACATCGCCGCGTTCCTCTCTCTCTTTACTTTGAGCATTTACATTCTCGCATTTACTTCTTGTATTTATATTGCTAGAATTGCCATGCTAGAGTAGGGTTTGAAACCTAGGGAGCATAACTTTTGTGTCCTAGAGTCATAGAGAACACACTTAGGCACTAGGGGTGAAATGGGCTAAGCGTTAGGCTTTTACCGTTGTGATTAAATTTAGAAAAGCCCAATTCACCCCCCTCTTGGGCATCTTGGTCCTTTCAGGGTCGCAGGCAGCCCAGGCCACCCGAGCAGGCCAAGGGAAGTGGGCCAAACGCGGGAGAAGAGGCCCAAGGCGCCTATTGCAGCTGTAGCAAGTTTCTCCTTTTGTTTTGTACCACATTGGCTAGTTAGGAGGTGCCCCACTCCCTTTTCTTCTTAAAATAAGAGGCAAGCCTCCTCTAATAGACATCATACACTCATACAAATACCATAGAGCTACTAGAGCTTCTCCTTTCTTTTTTCTTTATTTTTATTCCTTATCTAGTAGCAGTGGAGCAAGGCTCATCTTGTAAGAGGGGGATGACATCTTGGCTAGTTCTTGGTATAAATATATTTCTTTCCATCATATTCTTCCTCTCTTTTTATCAATACAGCAATGTTCTAGAACTAGAGTATAGTTCTTATGATATGATCTTATTATATAAATTAGATTATAGTTTGTGTAATTTGATCATAGAACATAGGGCTTCTAGTTCATATGCTTTGTTCATAATATGCTTGCTAATTCATAGTATTCATATCATGTTCTTAGCATATAGAACTCTGTCCTTAATCGTTCATACATTTAGATGATTTTTTTTTGAAATGTCGAGCTTTATTACTCATCCGACCCAGCTAAATCGCTGGTCACGAAGTCCTCAAATTCGTGAGGCACCCCCACCCAAGTGTTATAACTACCACTTGGGAGATTACAACCATAAGCCGCAAGGGCATGAGCAACTTTGTTACATTCACGTTTGCACACATATATTTTGCACGAGACGAACTCCAAACTAATCGGTAGCTTGATCTCTCGTGGCGATCCCTCCAACAAATGAGAGCCTATACTCGTCGGTCCCGAATGGCCTGCTTTAACAACGTTGCATCAACTTCTAGGGATATATGATCGAGCCCAAGCCTGGCTTCTTCCTCAGCCAGGCCATGCAACCAATCATTTTAGAGTGGAGAGCGTCCCGGAAGATGATCTTCGCGCCCCGGCACCCGCACTCACAACGTGCCCTCGATCATCCCGAAGCACAAATCCCCATCCTCCGTCATTCCTCTCCTTCCCGAAAGCACCATTAGTGTTCAATTTTATCTCTCTAGTATCGGGCCTCTTCCACTTGCTGTTCGACGGGATTCCGACAACGGAGAGGTGGTCTCCTTCTTCGCAAGATCCGCATGGAAAGCTGCGATATATGCCAGCCTCCATGCAGCCGTTCGCCTTTTTCCTAACTCCCTCCACTTATTTCGCTCATCCCACCATAGCCACAAAGAAGCATAATCACGGTCACCGCTCTTTGCCTTTCAACTTCAAATCATCTCCATCATCTCTCGCACCGTTTGAGCTTCGAGAGTTTCGGTCTCACATGCTCTAGACTCAACTCCCTCCGGACTAGCTTAACTTCTTTGCAATCAAAAAAGCAGGTGGCCTCCATATTCATCAAGCCTCCCACACATACAGCACCGTGTGTCAAGATCCATTCCCCTCCTCTCAGAAAACTTTCCTCGGTGTTGTGTTGTGGCTTAGCCTCCACATGAAATGCTTAACTTGGGGTTGGCAATCCAGGGTTCCATAATCCATTCCGAATCTTGTTTCAGCACTAGCATCGCCCGAGCCCGAGCCCCTGCCCCCTCCTTTGTCGCTTTGGTGATGCTGCTCTATGCACCTTGTGTCGCCGACTTCACCGAAAACTTCCCCTTATCATCAAAATGCCATGCCACTACATCATCCATATCCATGTGTACTGGGATGTTTTGAATAATGCTAACATCCTCTACCCGAACGCGTGGTTCGGAAGATCGACGTCCCATCTCCCCGTGATCGGGTCAATCAGCTCGCCCACCGTTCTCATCGGGGTTCCCGCCCCGGTGTTATTGGCTTCCGGTTATGTCCCGTGGCACCCATGGGCTTTCCCATATGTTAATCTCCCCGACCATTTCTGACTCTCCATATTATCCCCTCCTTCAAAGTTTCAATTCCGGCACGGATGCTTCTCCATGTATATGAGCACCCGGCCTTTGGTTGTCGTGCGCCAGACATCCAATTGAGGATAGTATTTGGCTTTGAGCAAGCGTCCACAGAGCGATGATGGGTTACGTAGCGAGTCGCCATGCCCGCTTTGCTAACATCACCATATTGAAGCTATGCAAATCTCTAAAACCCAACCCTCCTTCGCCTTTGGACTCACTAGCTTTTCCCAGCTTACCCGGTGCATGCTTCCATCCTTCTCTCGATTGTTCCACCGAAACGGGCAACCATAGAGCTGATCGATTGCACATTTCTTTTGTAATGTCAAAACATCCCATTGCAAACACCGGGATCGCCTGAGCTACGGCTTTAATAAGCACTTCCTTTCCAAATGGGACAGAGCCGTTCCTTCCACCTTTGGATCCGCCGCCAAATGCGCTCCTTGAGGTAGGAGAACACATGAGTTCGCGACCTACCAATGAAAACGGGAAGCCCCTGTGTACTTCTCATTCATGGTCTCCGACTGAATATTTAGGGCTGTCATTACATCCTGCTTGTCCACCTCCTCGGTGTTCGGGCTGAACATCACGGTGACTTGTCTGCATTAATCAGTTGTCCCGAGCCCTCCTCATAGATCTGGAGGATACGTTTCAGATTTTGTGCCTCGGCTGCATTTGCTTTGCACAGGATCAATGAATCATCTGCAAATAAAAGGTGACTCGACAGATGGTGCACCTCTGCATATCTGAATCCCATGCAATCTTCCATCGGCCTCCTCCTTCTTGAGGATTGCCGAGAAAGCCTCCGCACAAAGGAGAAAGAGATAGGGCGATATTGGATCGCCTGCCTCGAGTCCCCTTTCAGGTGTAAATTCCTCGGTTAGCTCACCATTAACACGAATTCTATATTTGACTGTTGTGACACATGTCATCACCAGCTGCACCCACACCGGATCAAACCCTAAACGAATCATCATCTCCTTCAGATAGCTCCATTCCACTCTATCATAGGCCTTACTCATGTCTAATTTAACTGCAGCATAACCCTCTTTCCCTCTTTTGCGATTCTTCAGGAAGTGGGTCATCTCATATGCTATGAGTATGTTGTCTGTGATCAACCTCCCAGGTACAAAGGCACTCTGTGACTCTGAAACAACATCGGGCAGTATGCCCTTTAGTCTATTTGCGATTACCTTCGACACCAGCTTATACACAACATTGCACAGACTTATTGGCCTTAGGTCCTTGATGTTCTCCGGTTTTGGCACCTTTGGGATCAGCACGACCGTTGTTGAATTCCAATCTTCTGGCATTTGTCCCCCATTCAAAACTTGTAACACCTCCCCAACAGTCTGGTCGCCCACAATGTCCCAATATTCTTTGTAGAAAAGAGAGGGCATGCCATCAGGGCCCGGTGCTTTCATGCTTCCAATAGATTTCAGAGCAGCCTCAACCTCCTCCCTGTTGTATTCCTGTAACAGTGCCTCATTTATATGTTGTGTTACTTTTGGAGGGACACAATCAAGGAGTCTGGAAGCATTATGACTCCCAGCTGACCTGAAAAGATTTTGAAAATAGTTAGTAATAAAACTTCTCTTTTCCTCCTCTTCCTCCACCCAACCCCCTGACTCCTTTTTTAGTTTTCCTATTCTATTCTTCTTTCTCCTTTCTGAACATGAAGCATGAAAGAACGTTGTATTCCTATCCCCCATCTGCATCCACTTCACATGCGCTCTCTGACGCCAATACACGTCGTTCTTCAAGCTTCTCTAGTTTATAATTCAGCACCCCCTCTTTCTCCACATTCTCCTTGCTCCATCCACTCCTCTGGCAACCTTCTAGCTCCTGTTTCAACCTCTTTCGCCTCTTCTCCAGTTCACCTAGTGTATTGGAACACCATTCTTTCAGGCTACTAGCCACTCCAGAGATGCCAGCACTCACTCTAGACCCCCCTTCACCTTCCACCGAGCTTGTCCAAGCATTTTCCACCATCTCCCTGCATTTTTCCTCCTGGACCCACGAGGCTTCAAACCGGAAACAACCCCCTCCCCTCCTCTGCGGGCTGATATCAGGTGGATGCGTTTGGATAATGAGTGGTCAGTGATCCGAGTGCCTAGGAATAGAGTTGTGTGGAATAGAGTTGTATGAGGGATGGTGGTTCATCGCACAACATCCAAGTTCTTTATTCGTTCATCCGTAGGGTGAGAGACCTAGGGGAACTTGGGTAGTTTTTCTATATGTGGGCATGGTGCTCGGGTATAGGGGAGCCGGTGATTGCACTTCATAGTCCACGGTTGAGGTGGTAGACGACAGGTGGTGACAGCTCTGTCCGTCCTTTGTAATCCCCCACGTTCAGCTATGGTGTAGGAGTCTAAATTGCCACCCATGTTTGACTGGCAGACCAGTGTCCGGTGGTCTTCCGATCCATCGCAAACACAACTTTATCTCTAACTCATGTATTTGTATGACTAACTATATTTAGACATTAGCTGTATTAGGATCATTGCTCCCATAGGATATTCTTTTATTCTTTATTCTTTAATTCTTTCTTCTCTTTTCTCTATTCTTTATTTTCCTCTCTTTTCTAGAGCTCATAGTTATGTATGTATGATCACTATCCAAATTATAAACCGTTCACCTTTGTTATAAACCTTGTCTTATTCACACATATCATCCTAGTCTATCTAAATTAAACTCTTTTGCTATGCTTTCCTTTGGGATAAATATAAATACGACACTCAGAATACTCATGGGTTGAAATGCTACAACGGTATTTCCGTGCGCTTGCAGATTCATACCCATGACTGCAATGAATTATCGTATCACCACTCTCTCTATTGTAGTCAAGGAATATAGTTTTAGCACTACTGTTAAGGAATGCTGAAAGTGCGCCATATACCATCTCCAAGGCACTAGCCGCTAAAACTATAGTCCTAACGTTATTGGAGATATCTCTCTCTTGATAGAGGTAAGAATAGTCTTGGTATGCCATGGTGCCCATGCCAGGCTATCCTGAAACTATCATTAGAGGTGTATCGCTGGTAGCAATAGAGGGAATAACTGGTGAGGTATAACTTGGTAACATGGCCAGGCCTCAAACCTGGTGATATGATACTAAGGTATGCCAACAAGCATTTCTGGCGCCATTGCCGGGGATAGATTCTACCTTTATTCTTCGTGATGACGTTAAGAAATACCAACAGTGCTACAGTAAATATGTGCTAATAATAGATTAATTAGCATTAATAAACTTCTCTCGTGAATTAGCCCCTAGCTAGTTTTGTAATTAGCTCATGTTTAGTTCTCCTAACTAGTATTCTGATATCCGATGTGACAAGTACTAAACTTTAGGCGGGAGGTGGTCTTGTTGTCACCTTCGTGAGTGTTTTTTTCTTTTTGATTGTATCTGACTTCTTCTCTATCAATATATGCCCGGCATATTCCTATTGATGGCTTTTCAAAAAAATACTAAACTTTAGCCCCCAGAATCTATGGACCCTAAGCCTGCATTGTAACTTTTTGTACACTCACCTTCTTCCTCTAGATCTTTGGTCGTTACTCATGGCTGCAGAGAAGCGGCCGAGGGAGGATCCAGAGGGAGGACCTGTCGAGGAGCGTGTGTTCGGGGGTCCTCGCCGTATTCGCGTGGATCTAAAAGGGTTCAGGTAGGTATGGATTTGCCTCAATTGAAAGTCCATTGCTAGCTCTTGTTGTCATGTTGAGATACCAATTGAAGACATATTTCTTGATATATCACAATGAAGGATTATCCACCAATACCAATTGAAATATGATCTTCACAATTTTGACATCAATTGAAGGAGTCCTCACAAGTTGATGCCAATTAGAATGAATGCTTGTATCTCATCATGTCACCTAGAAAATGCTCACAAAGACAAGAGATAGCATTAATTGCACAAGCTAGAGTTTCACAACTAGTGACCATTCTTGATGTGGAAGGCATATTGATCACTAATTGCAAAACCTCATATCATAGACTAAATTTTCCCTTTTTGATAGTGCATACATGTATATGTGGAAGGCAAGAACATATGCACTTTTGGTCAATTAAGTCCAAACAAGGGAATTTAAGCTATGTTATGGAGAGTAGCTATATAGAGACAAAATTGAAATCCAAATTAATATAAGGGACCACTTTACCGATTTGGATTGATTTAATGTAGCATACCCATGAGAAACTCATTCTCACCAAGAGACTACATAAATTCACTAGAAGAAAAAGTTAGTCTCAAAAGACACAAGACATAGAATGAGCTCCCCCTTAATATATGCATCAAGTACTTGAATTACTTGTGAAATGCACTTGAATCAGTTTAAGAGTCGAGAGGAGTTCATCATGTATCTTGGTCAAGGCATGATAAATTTGCATCAACTGAAATTATGCCAAGAAAACATACCACCACCAAGGTAGATAAATCATCACTCAGATTTTCATTCACATGCCCATCATGAGTGAGACTTTAATGATTTAGATGGCTACAGTTCTCACTTGATGACTTGTGAAATAGAGCTCTTATAATTATCCAAGATCTATATCAGGTTTTCTAGTTCCTTCTTTACCTAAAGCAACCCATATAGAGAGCAAAAATGTAAAATTTATAAAATTTGTAAATTATGAACTAGGAGTTACCACTCTTTGTGGATAAAATCCTGAGTGATCAATGAGATGGATCATATGCACTCAATGAGCTTTAGAGTGGAGAACTTAACAATGAAAGTTCAAACTTCAATTTGTTTCTCCAACTCATTTAAATCTGGTTCCACTGAAGGATTAGGGCATTCAACAGTAAACCAGGAGCACTTGGTTTATAAAGACCAAGAATGTTCTAGAGTAATGATGAAGCACCAAGAGAATCCACAAGAACCATCCATCCTTATTTCCCCAAGTGTGAGACAACACAATCATGAACTTGAGAGAAACCATTTGTCCCACAAGGAATAGTCTGAACTCCCCCTCAATGTGTGTATACAAGAGTACACAAAGTCCACTTATGCATATCAACAATATGAGATCAAGAGGGAACTTTTCACTAGAGACCAACTGCTTTTAAACTCCTTTAAACTGCTTTCAACTCACTTTATTTCAGCTCTTGTTGGATGTCATCTCTTGAATTTATTAGAACCTAATTTTGATCTTCATATTAAGCTTTTCATATTAAGCTTGAGAATAAGTCCAAGACCATACTGATGTTCCTCAAATTTGTTGAATCTTTATGACCAACTTGAGAGCCAACTTAATCTTCTTGTTACAATGCAATCCAATTGTATTCAGTCATTTTTCAGATTCTGTCCACCTCAGAGAAAAATTCATATCTCTCAGACCTTTAGTCCAATATGTATGAAATTTGGTAGACATGTGCATCTATGAGTCCTTTAACCGCTGTAAAAATTTTAGATCATTTGGACTCTATTTGATTAGTTAAATCAATTATCTACCAAAACTGCTAAGGTCTGAAACTGCAATGCTGAAACTGACAGAGTTCATCTCAAAACTGAAATTCTTCTAAACCAATCTTCATGCCAATTGCAAAACAACAAGCACTATATGTGTACAACATGCTCATAAAGTTGCAGGTCAATCCATCAGTAGCTGAACATCCAAATTCATACTAGAAAACAGTCGATTCAGTTCATGCCTGAAAACAGTCGATTTAGAACTCCAATTTTCAGGACAGATTTGATGATTCACAAATCTTCTCTTCTTCTTATCCAATCTTGAGGTAAATTTGGTTCAGAGTACTCACAAGATATAATTACCATTCAGTCCTCTTATCAATGCTTATAATCTTGTAAGTTTATCCAATATAGCTTTTCAAACTCAACCTCACTATTGATTTTACCAATTCAAACTTAGATTTTAGTTTTCTTGGCCTCTAGCAACCTCATCTTACTTTAGGTGAAGAGTAACCTTCAAGCTTGTGATTATTCAGTTGAACAAGCATAACCTTCTCTTATTAATTTTCTATAAACAAGCTCAACACAAGAAGGCATTAGTAACACAAGCACTAGTTTCTCATTCAGTAACCCTTTATGTGTGGATGGCAAGTGGGCTACCAAAATAGAGAAACCTCATAACGTGGACTAAATCTCCCTTGATGACTCATCCATATTCTTTTGAGTGGAATGTAAATATGAATGTGCATGATTGGTCATTTAAGTCCAAAGGGCAGATTTAAGCCATATTATGGTGAGTGGCTAATCATAGATAAATCAAATCCAAATTAGCTAGAGAGAATACATCATATGGTTTTGGATTGATAATCTTCACATGATAGCACACTCCATTTGAGAAACATATCCTCATTTAGTGAGACTACACAAATCACTTAGAGAGAAAGGTTAGTCTCACAACACTAGTCATAGAGTAAATTCCCCTTAAATAAGTGCTCTAAGTATTTGAATTTCTCATATAGCACTTTATTCATTTAAGAACTTGGGATTTCACTCTATGTCTAGGTTATGGCAACAAAATGATAATCAAATTGAACTATGCCAAGAGATACAACCATTTAAGCATATAGATGGCCATAAGATGAGAATGGAAATTTGGCAATCTACCATATGACAAGATTCCATCAAGTAGAGAGTTCATGAACTATGAGTGATGAGTGCCTCTACTTGAATTTGATTCTTTGTTCTTGGTTTGAAATCCACAAAGAAAACTCAAGTCATCTATGTTGCTTGTTGTGGATAATCAATTCAATTCCAATCATACTTTTCTTTCATGATGTCCAACAACCAAAGTATCTCTTCAAGTGCTTTCTTTCCTAAGTGGCTACACAAGACACAAAGGAGTAAATTTAAAACATAACATACACTTGAGATTTTATACATTACCACTCCTTTTCAACATCTCAGTGAGTTCATAGTTGTGGCAATAGAGATTGGTCTTGAATTGACTTCCATTTTCATCACATAGAAATGAATCACTTCCATCAAGGGTTTCATCTTCTTCTTGCTCAAATATAGGTTGTAGGTTTTATCCTCGAGCTGGACTGTTGTCAACTGCTACTCCCTATTATTGGGCAGCATTGCCGCTGTTGAGAGCGGCATTACCGTAGGTGCTGCATCAACTGGTTTTAGAACAGCTCAAGGTGGTTCCTCATTTTCTATAACTTAAACAAGATCTTGCTCTACTAGAGAGCCATTAGAGCATCATATGGCAAATGATTCATTCAGATTTGGAAAACTCTAGCCACTCCTAATAATTCTCAAACACACATATATTTACGAACTACTAGAGACTACACAAGTCAAGTAGCTAGCTAGCAAGGATGAGGTACTTGTTACCGAGGTGAGTATGAAGATAGAAATATAACCATCAATCTATCCTTGGGTCAACCTTGAGAGAATAGACAATATAAATAAGATTGATAGCTTGAGATGATATTTTCAGTTAACTTGCTCAAGCACCCCAAGGCTTCATATCACCTTCAAGTACCTACAACACTCATCAAGCACAATTTGGTACCCAAACTATGTTGGGTCCATCAAGGTTAGTCATAAGAGACTTAGGCACCCAAATGGCCTTTGTGCCAGCACATGGTGAACCAATCACCTTTCTAGCACAAATATCATTTTTGGGCCTCCTAAGCAAATTAGAATTAATTGATGAGTTGTGCTTAAGAGTGTTACCCATGGGACAATCCTTACCTAGATGTCCCTTTCTTCTACAAGTGTAGCATAGGCGGTTTTTATTCTTGTTGGCCTTCTCTTCTTACTTTTCGCTTGCTACCTTGCTGATGAGCCTCTTTCTTGATGACACACGGCCTTCACTTTTCTTATTTGGACATGAGCCAGTTTTATGTCCCTTCTTATTACAAGCATAACACTTCCTCTTGCTTCTTCTTGTTTTCTTCTTTGGAAGTGTGGCTTGGTCATCAATCTTGTTGGAACACATTGAGGCATTGTGTCCTTGTTGGAGCACTTGACATGAGCCATCTTCTTCTTCACATGGATCTTACTCATGCCCATGTTTTCTTTCTTCAAGGTGTAATCTCTTACATGGTGACCCTCCTTCTTGCACCAAAAGCAAGTAATGAGAGTCTTCTTTGGTTGATGTTGCACCTTGATTGTCTTGGGGGCTTTGCTGTTCTGCCCTGGTACGGCACTGCCACACTTGAGAGCGGCACTGGCGCACTTTGAAACCTCTGCAGCCTTTGCTACACTCTGGACAGACTGCACTTCTTTTGATTTCCTCTTGACTTTGTCATTGGACTTATGACTTTGTTGAAGGGGTTTGGTGCATGCATCGGTTGATCCCTTCTCAAGCTTCTTCACCATGTCTTCACGGTTATCTTAAGAAGGTTGAGAATTGCACTTGCCCTTCAACTGAATCAAGCCCCTTCTTAGCCTCTCAACTTCTTCCTTGAGCTGTTCATTTTTCTTGCAATGGAATCATCACAAATTTCTACAAGCACATGCTCAACGGAAGGTTGGCTTGCTTGAGAGCAACAATTGTTAGCACATGATAAAATAGATGAAACTTGTGTATATGTGCACTTGTGTGTGTGAGGTTGATAAGATTTTAGCGCTGTTACCACAACCTCATAAGTAATTTCTAGCATGAGATGAGAATCCATAAGCTTCTTTTGAGAGCACAATTCACAATTCCTTAAATCCTTTTCATTTTGGCTTGACACTCCTATCATTCACTTTATTGTCAAACTCTTCTTGTTCATGCAAAGCAAGCCATCATCGAGATCAATCCATAGTCAACAACTCATGTCTCATTGCCACGTACCAAATATGCTTGCTTTCACATGCAGCTATGGTATCCCATAATATATAAGCCATTTCTTCAATTCTATTTAGTTTGTTGTATTTTGCTTGAACTAGATTGTTACCATGATCTTCCAATACAACAATATATAACTTTGACCTTCAATTCAACACTATATGGAATACCATTAAGTTTGCATAAGTTGAGCCTTTGATACACAACTTGTGTAATATTCATGTATATGTAACATGGCTGCTTTCCTGCTCAACACTTAGCAAACTTGTTAGACCTTTAATTGAGTTGTCAATCAATTCACCAAAACCCACTAAGGGCTAGATGCACTTACATATACATGTGGCAATCCTTCGCCAGATGATTCACCAAGAGCCCATGATTCTGGCATGGTTTATTCATCACCTCGTCAAACTTGCCTCGGTTCCTGTGTCCTTGCTTCTGTTTTGTAACGTCCCGCCTCCTCGAGGCCGGGCCCGCTTACATCTGACAGCTTTAATAGGACCAATACTGCCCTCACAGACCAACACTAGTCTTTTCTGCGCATTTTGTCCTCACTCATGCGCACCCGAGATCGAATTCCCGGTCGGTCACTGTAACATCCTAGGTTTTCCAAACATCAAAAATCTAAACTTTTTAAAATTTTTCCTGCAATGTGTGGTGCATGTAGTTGTTAGGACCGACCTAGGTCAAACACATGAGGGTTTAGTTAGCAAATCGTCGCATTCATATAGATATGACTGTAGGATGTGCCTCGATTCTTGTGTTGAGTCCGGATTCGCTTTTATTCGGAGTTGCGATGCACAGGTCCATAGCATATTCTTCCTCTCTAACATCTCCCTCAGTCTTTTTTTGAATCCTACTCAAGTTCGTTTGAGACACTAAAAAGGAAAACCCCTTTTTCCTTTTCTTTACATATATATATATCTTTCTTCTCAATTTGTCCCTCTTTCAAAATCATACCCAAATCATCTTCCCCATCCCTCCTTGGATTTCCTCCCGAAGCCATCCCTTCGAATTGCTCTCCATCTCTTTCGAACTTGGTTCTCCATTTGAATGCCATGCAAATACCTATCAAACCTCCTCTATAAAATCTTATCAATCTCCCTTTTGTCCCCACTCAAACTTTTCCCCTTTGAATTTCCCCCACAAATTCTATCTAGAACCATATCAAAATGCATCTCAAAAATCCCTAACAAAATAGGGAAAGGTTTCCCCTTCCTATCTTGGGCTCAAAGCCCCAGCCGGCCCACCACTACCTCCCTCCTCCCTTCTTGACAGCCCAGCCAGCCACCCCACCAGGCCGCTCGCATGCGCCGCCCACCACAGGCCCGCACTGCCGCTAGGCCCAAACGGCATAGCAGCCCCTCAGCGCCCTCCTCCCCCTCGTGGGCGGGCCTCGCCGCGGCCGGGAGGCTGCTAACCCGGGCACCCCGTTGAACCCTAGGGAGTCTTGCTCCCAGGCGAGAACGCCGCCCGCCCGCCGCCGCCCAAGCAAGCCGCGCTCCCGCTCCCTACGTGCCCCTGCTCCGAGGGCACGCCTCTCGATGTCCGCCACGCGTCCCGAGGTATGGACGTCGAGGCCATCTACCGTCCGCTGGACGAAGCCCTAGACGGACGCGCCTATAAGAGATGCAGCCGCCGCCGCTCGCGACCTCTTCCCAGGCGCCGCCGCCATGTTCTTCCTCCTCCCTCTCCCCCCTGCTCTCCGCGTTGTGAGCACAGCCACCGAAACGGCCCCGGCGGCAGCGTCGTCTTGGCCCAGCCGCGCCACGGCGTCCGCTGCCAAGGCGCGTCGTGCGTGCGCTCCCGCATGAGGCTACGCCTCGCCACTGCCTTGCCGCCTCGCTTCCTCACCGCGCCGAGCCGCCACCGCCCGACCGCCGTGGCCAGCGCGCCGCCACACTATCGCCGCCCGTTGCCACGTTTTCTCCGTCTCGCCATGACATCACGGCGCTCGGCCCCGCTGCTCGCCACGGTTGGGAGCTACGCAGCAGCGCGCCGCGCCTCTACGCCTCGCGCGACGGCGGCTGCAACGGCGTGTGGGCTCCGTGCCACCCTCGCGGTGCACGGCCACCTACCGTAGCCGGCGCCGTAGCTTCTCGGCGGCGGACAGCCGCCCACCTCGGCGTCGAGCCGCCCGCGATGCCGTGCCACGCCTCGTCTCCTCCACCACGCCCGCGTTCGACATCGTCCTTGGCGGGCACACCACCACCTCGCTTTCCTTGCCTTGTCCTGCCGTACCACCACACCACGGCCGGCGGTCACCACCACGCCCACGCAAGCCCGGTGCCCTAGCCGCTGCTCCACGATGCCCAACCACCACGCCGCAGCTCTTCTCCGGCGCCGGTGAGCCACCCGGCGCATCAAGGCGCCACCTTTTCTCCTTCCCGACGCCGTCCCTTGCCTAAGTTCGGCCTGCCGGAAGGCTGCAGCTAGCAGCAGCTAGGGCCGGCCATCCCCTGGCCGCATCCAGCTTCCGCCAGCCAGCCACAGCCTACTCTGGCCAGGCTGCGGCCACTCCCGGCCAGCCGCGGCTGGCCAGAGCCGGATTCAGCTGGCTGCAGCCGGCCAGAGCTGGCCACAGGTGGCTACGACAAGCTACAGCGAGCCAGGGCCAAGCCCGGTTGGCCACAACCCTCCTTCCACCTCCAGTGGTGCCCCGCGGAACCTCGGCCCGGCCGCCCTCTTCCTCGCCAAGGTCTAATCATCGAACTCCGCCCGGCGCCGTCCTCGCCGTCGGCAAAAACTCCTACTTTTCCATTCTTATTCACAATGTCGCACCTTATCTCGTAACATGTCTATCCATGCCTGTGCCGTGCCTTCGCGCCGGTTTATACCTTTTATGCTATGGAAACGTGCTACTCCGTGTATGGTTGCCGTCTTACACTGGGTTGTGTGTTGGTGTATATGCTTATCTGTGGACCGAGCCTTCGAGCTGGCTGAGAGAGCGACGTGTTTGAACGTGCGATCCTGCTATGGTCGTAACGCCGAACGCGATCCCTCCCTCTCTTTGTATTTTGGTTGACCTCGTGGAACCACGTAGCGATCTTGTTTCGACCTTAGGACACGGTCACGGTGGACTCAACATCGGTGCGGATATCACCCGTGCGCGATGACCCACCGCAACCTAGTCTACGGGGAAACGAATCGGGAAACGACCATCGTGGGACCAACGGGAGCCGACTTGTGTAGGTAAAGTTTACGGCCGCGAGTTACCTCACCATGACCGTTAGGCTCTACCTCTTTTCTTGTTCTCTCCCTTCTATCGCTCGTTTCCTAAACCACCTCATATGCTTGCACCACTTAGACCATAGCGTTTCTCGGTTCGCGTGATGATGACCGCATCACTACGAACCCGAGGAACAGCTCTTGCCGCTTTAGTTGCACGGAGGTCATGGTGCCCTACGAGATGGTATGGGTTGCGAAATCGTGCGGGACTGATCTCTTTTCTTCCGACCACCGTCCCTTGCCATGACGGGTAGGTCGAGAGAAATGTGGAATCATTCTCTTCTTTTGCTCTTTTGATTCTCGCTAATCCAGTGAGGCGTGAATCCAGTCTCTTGTTCTGGGTTCTTCGATCAGTGACTATTACCATGTCATGTGGATCGAAGTGCCGTGGAAACCACCCCCCTCTTTCTCCGATTTTTGCACCTACTAGTGTTCTCTTATTCGCCTCTCGGTTTCATTCCCTTGATTCCCATCAATCACAATGGCGAGTGGATCAAAGGAAGGCGAATCCTGATTTTCTCCTTCGAGGTTCTTTCGTGCTTAAGCCCTAGTATGCTTGTACCTATTAAGACCTAGCATCCCTTGGGTTCTCGCGGTGACAACCGCATCGCTAAGACCATGGGGAATGTTTTAAGTGCATTGAGTACACCTTGGTTGAGGTACCCTACTAGCGGAGAGGGCACTCGCGCTCTCTTGTGCGTCGCTCCTCTCCGATGCCCTGCCTTCTTGCCGTGGCATGTGCATTGGAAGGAGTGGGCCACTCCTGCTCTCTTTTCTACTTCCTTTCTTCCCCACTAGCTCGCTCTGTTCGATCCCGTCTTGACTATGACGATTGGATCAAAGATCGGGCTATCTCTTCTAGTTAGCGAAGCTATGGTCTATGTCTTATTCTTGGACCCGTGCGAGTCGACCCGATCGACCGTTGGAAAACCATCCTCACCAAGGATGAGGCCGAGACCGTGACATGGACATGCCTAGCTAACTCTCTTTCTCTCTTCCCCCTGTTGTGCTACTCTCTCTCTTCCGGCTCCCGATGTTGTTGTGTCGTGCGGGTCGAGAGGACCTGTAGCCGCTCCTCTGTCGTTTGTGTTCCAATCTCTTTTGCTACCGTCGGCTACCATGACGGGTAAGCTAAAGAGCCTCAGAACCAAGTCACAATTCCTCTGTTCGTGTTAATCGTTCTTACTCGAATCTTATGTTGTAGTTGTGACTTGCGGGTTAAAACCACAAGGGCCAAACCCTATTGTTCCTACTTCCCTTTCCCTCTTGCTTGTGATCCCCGGTCCCCGCTAATTTCCATGACGTTCGGATTGAGAGACCACAAGCCGTGGTGTTTGTTTAAGTTAAGTTAGGATCAAGGCCTCCTCTCTTAGAGCCGTGCATGTGTCGACATGGTTGACCCGGGACGTAGGGCTATTTCGAGGCCTCGATCAGAGCTTATGCTTAACAAACAACCACCTCTGCTTGTTTGGAGCCCAAGGATTGGACACTCTCCACGAGGGCTAAGTCTTTTTAGTGTTTATTCGGAGTTATCTGGTTCCTTCTGTATCTTGTTGCCTTTTTGGGGAGTACTGTATTTTGGTTAGAGATTGATTGCTCTTTTGCATTGTTTGTCACTATATCGAGGTAGTTGCATCACGGTGACGATGGATAGACCGAGATCCGCTGGGGAGGAGACACGAAGAGCAACCGGATGTGGATGACCTTGGATTGCTACAAAACAAAAGCCACGTCCCCACCCAACCTCGTAGAATCTTATTAGACATGCAATATGTAGTCGCTAGCGCTTTACTTTATGCAAATGAACGTGATAGGATGCATGGTAGATTGCTTGATAAGCCATTACCTTGACGCAACCCTTTCTCCCCGCACACCCGCTGCTAGGATAGACGCTCGCCTACCTCATGATACTTGCTACACACTTACACTTTACTCATACATGCTTGTGTGTGGCTAAGGCACGTGGTGCCGTGAACTGGATAACTGGGGATAACGTGGGAGAGATCTTGGCGTGTGTCTTGGGTGTGTGGTGAGGGTTGTGTCGACTGGGCAGAATCTACGACGAGTCAGGGGACAAGTCTTGCCGGAGGAGTGTGATCTGGGCACTCCCTATGTGAGAGAGTACCTGTGGCGGGTACATGTGATGTGAGTAGATTCCAGGGAGGAGTGCCTTTGTGGGACGAATCCTCGGAATGGAGGTGCCGTCGAGGCACAGGGCGTCGAGTCCCCTTGTGAAGATATCCTGTCCAGTCCCTCTAAGGACTGATTGGGCGAGTATGCGGCTCATGGGACTCTTTCGTGCACACCACTCGTCTCTGAATGGGCGGGGTCCGACTTGACGACTAGCTGGCCCCTGCTGCTGCTACTAGGTTGATAGGTGATAGTGTAGGGAGGTACGGGTGTCGAGACCCACACCTTCCTGAGGCAGCGTGGTATCCACTTGATCCGGTACCACGTCTCACGCCTCTCGGCGTGCGGTGGATCTCCTGGGTGCCCAGGCCGAGTGGTAGAGTGGCATCGGGCCGGTTAGGCGGCGGCTTGGTATCGGCCTAGGCGAGGCATCGTCGATGATGGTGATCTTGTGATTCCAGGTGTACAAGCTCTGCAGAGTTACTAAATCTATACGTATAGCCGTGTCCCCGGTACGGACATTTCCTACGAGTACCCCTCATTCGTTATAGTGAGAGGAGTCCTTCTTCTTTTCTCCCCATGGATGTGGTTGGACTCCGGCTTAGGCCGTTGAGGCAAGGAGGAGCGGGAGTCTTCCTTGCCGACTAGAGAGTGAGAGTGTGGTGAGATGTGTGGATGTGGATGTGGATATGGATGGGATGGATGGATGTGTGGATGAGATGGGTTAAAACTTGATGAACTATATTATATTTATATTATGAGCTGGCATAGAAAAACTACAGCCAAATATAGGCCTTTTTCTCTCTACCCTTGCATTCCACTTACCACATAGTAAAGCAAAGCATAGGGTGGGAGCCGGTGGCCAGTACAAATCGTACTGATAGAGTTGAGCAGGTTTGGTACCCGAGGAGGCCTACGACGATAATGGAGCTGGAAGGATTAGGTGGTCTCGTTCCTACACTCAAGTTTGGTTAATGAGATCAAGTCTACGCCCGCTGATACTCTACCCCAACTCTGATGATCTTTTGTGAAGGAGGAGCCTTCACCCGCTGTGGCACAACGACCACTCTGGTGTTGACCCGTACGTGTTTATCGCTAGGACACGATGTACCTTGGCAAGTTACAAGTGTTGTAATACTCTGTAATTTGTAACTTTCACGATGTATGAACTGTGGTATCAACTGCATTCGATGTAATCTGTGGATTTCCCTTCGAGGAAATCACGGGTCGTTTCAGTCACCCATCCTGAAATTGCTCCAGGCCAAGCACACTTAACCTTGGAGTTCTTTCGAGATGAGCTTCCGGAAAAGAAGTTGCAACTTATTGGTATGAGTATCATATTAATCATATTAAACCCTGGGCCGGGGTGTTACATCCTCACCCCCTTAAGCGATCGATGTCCTCGTCGATCACCCCCAAGCCAGGAACCTCCTCTCTTGGCCACGTCCGTGTGTCCAGTGCCAGCGCATGTGCCATGCTGTGTGACCACGACGGATCCACACCAGCCATGCGCACCATGCCTGCGCAACTGCGACACACGTGCCCGTGAAACCGCGAGAGTCGGCTCTGATACCATTTGTAACGTCCCGCCTCCTCGAGGCCGGCCCCGCTTACATCTGACAGCTTTAATAGGACCAATACTGCCCCTATAGACCAACACTAGTCTTTTCTGCGCATTTTGTCCTCACTCATGTGCACCCGGGAACGAATTCCCGGTCGGTCACCCATCCTGAAATTGCTCCAGGCCAAGCACGCTTAACCTTGGAGTTCTTTCGAGACGAGCTTCCGGAAAAGAAGTTGCAACTTATTGGTATGAGTATCATATTAATCCTATTAAACCCTGGGCCGGGGTGTTACATGTTTGCTGCCATCACACTTCTTAGCACTGGCCACAAATTCGCCTCTATGCTTGTGGTCCTTGCTTGTGGGTGAGGATTGGCCCGATTTGTCGGCAAGGCCTAACTTATAATTGCCATTGTTGGTATTGAGATAGCCCTCGCCGTCGGCGTGCTCGTGAGCTAGACTGAACATATCTTGGATGCTGAGGTTCTTTTTTCGCCAATGTCGCGAATGAGGGCTTCATTTTTTATGCCTACTATGAAAGCCATGGACTACACTGGAGTTTGGGACTTCTTGAACCTGATTCTTGCACCGGGTGAAGCGCTTTATGTAGTCGTGTCGTCTACCCCACAATTGCATCCCTGAGGTCCCAGGAAGCACTACAAGAAATCTAGGCTTCTATAACGACTGCCAGATGACAAAGCACCTATCTGTCATAAAGAAAGACTGTTTATGACGATTTGTTCTGTGATGACAATCTGTTTACGACCAAGCTGTATCATTGTCATAAACATTGTCACGAAGATACCTTGCGGGGGGGCTTTGTGACGATACATCGATGACAACTACTGCTCGTCATAAAATATAAAACTATTATAATTTAAAAAATATTATGTTATCCTACGTGACTACTCTCTTAGTACATGTCACCTTAGTCCACGTTAGCTCTCAAAGAGAGGCTGGGCAAAAAAAATGGAAAAAATATGGGCAAAAGGTAAAAAAAAAGAGTACATGTCACCTCAATATGGGCCAAAAAAAATAAAAAATAAAGAGGTACACATGGATCGAACCCATATAACAAGCGCCGTTTAATGTTTGTTGGAGTGTTCTATTGCTATTATTTATTTAAGTCTGAACTGCAAATAAACAAAAAATTAGACCAAACCTGCCACTTTTGTTTTGGAATTAAAAAAAAGCAAGCATGCCACTGGGGCATACTCTGCTGGCTGTTTAATAGGAGTGTTTAATTCTTTTTCTTCGTTGCTGCTTAGAGAAAACTATTCCTCAACTGACGAAAAAAAGAGAAATATTTGACGCCCATAGGAATCGAACTCTCCAACCCTGTGAACAAACCGAACGTTTTTACCACTGGAACGCACCTGTCTTTGTGTCTATTACAGTGTTCAATTTGTAATATACAAGCGTGGATTCCTTACAGGATAACACGGAAGCAACCTGACCTAGACCCGTTCAGACTCAGTGTACTCACCTGCGCACAAGCAAACCGCCACCGCCCGGCTGCGGCAGATCCACGACGGCCGCTGGCTGCAGTGTCGCGGCGACTCTGGATCCACGCTGGCCACCGTCTATAGGTTGTCTCCTCGCCAGCCACCGGCTGTAGGCTTTCTCAGCGCCCGGCCGTCGACCGCCCGGCCGCCCGGTTGTTGTTTGTCTCCACGCCGGACGCTGGGCGCCCGCCGCCGGGCGCAGCGCGATCTCCACGGGGCCGCGCCGCTATCTCCAAGCCAGCAGCCGCTGTTTTGACGCCGGCATTGCTGTGGCGCACACCGGCCGCCCGCTGTATCCCCTTGGAACAGCTAGGAAAGGTAGATACGTCCCCTTGTTTATTTCGTTCACCAATTGAATTGATGTGGTACTGTATAGTTGAGTTTATGTTCATGAAGTTCACATTATAGTGAATGCATAAATTTGTACTTGAGTCATGGTCAAATTTGTACTGGAATTGGTGGAATTTTTTGGTGCACTAACTTGGCACTAGTTAGAGGAACATTGTAGTTGGCGGAACTCATCTAGTTGGATGGAATTTATGTACTTGGCTGGATTATTTTGGTGCAATAACTTGGCACTAGCTGTAGGAACATTTTAGTTGGTTGGAACTTGTCTAGTTGGATGGAATTTATATTCTGGCTGGATTATTTTGTATGCATGTTTTTCTTTGTTCTTTTGCATAGAGTTGGAAACGTGATACGGAATGTGCTTTTTGTATGGGCTGGAAACTTAATTATGGCTGGAATGTTATTATAATATAATTGTATAATTGGTTGTGGCTATATTCTGTGATATCTTTAATTGGATTGGCCCATAATTTTAATGTTGGGCTAAATAAATCAAAAATAAAAATAAAAAATAATATTTGGATAAATTGGGCTCAGTCTAATTTATAGTTGGGCTGAAAAAATATTTGGACCAATTAGGCTGATTGTAATTGAAAATAAAAATAAAAAAGCCCATGCAACATGGGCTGAATGTGAAGTGCCATGTCATTTGCCATATCATGCCATGTCATCATACAAGTGGTATTATTTTGTTCAATTTGTTATGACGATTAAGTCTTGTCATTGGATCAATGACAGAAAGATATCGCCACCGTACCAATGACGAGATCCTTTGGTGGTCACGTAAGCTGTTTAGTGACCCACCTTCGTGACGACGATCGGTTCATCACTTGTAGGCCGACAAAGTGATGAGAAACAGCTCGATCGTCATATTCTCGATTGTCACGAAGCCCAGCTTCCTTGTAGTGAAGCGCAGGGCTTAGTGTAAGCTTCCTCGAAGTGACTGCAAAATTCTCACCCGAGGTCGGCCCATCACCTGATGGTGTCCTCACGAAGATTATTCAAACAATTTTTGGCCGAATCCATGAGGTAGATGGGGAGATATTGGATCATAAAGTGAGGATTCGGTGTAGACGCGGCCTTCATGGCAAGCGCTAGTTGATTAGCCAGATCTTTGGATCTGTTTCACCATTGTACTTGTCTATACTTGGGGCGCAAAACTTCTGTGGCGTTGGAGCCGATCGCATCTGGTATCCGAATGCAGGTAGCCCCACTAGGTCGTAGGATTCATCCTTGGCAGCAAGCGGCATGGGTTCCCGATGGTTTCTCTGGTTCCTATCATCTTGAGGGGCGTCTCCCCTGTCATCAGTGTTGTAACCATTTTTGACATTATCGTCGCCTCCGCCATGCCCACCGCTGTCATCACCGTGGCCACAATCTCCTCATCGGCCACCACTGGCTGGCTGAGAGGGGCTCTGGCAGTGCTCAAGGGGTCAGCGTACGGATCTATTCGCCTAAGGCAGTCATTGAGCCAATGAGTATCAAGGCGCTTGGCTGCATGTTCTAGATGCGTGGCTTGGTGCTTGAAAGGTCCTAAATGGCTAAAGGGGGTGAATAGCCTAATAAAATTTTCTACAAAACACTAAACAAATAAGTTAGTAAACTAAATTATGAAACAAGTGTTGCGTTAGCCTAAAAAGGGTTGCAAGCCAACCTAACCAATTCTAGAAATCCCAATACACTATAGCAGACTAAGAGTAAGGTCCTTAGCAATCAAACTATTCTACACACCCTAATATGCTATTTTGCACAAGAGTAATCGTGAGGTAGGAACCGAGAAGGTGCAAACCGTGCATTTGAAAAGATGATCAATCATCATCTTGTCAATTCAATGAAACCCGAAGAGATGATCCAATAGAAAAATCCAAGTTAATCTTGAAGGATTAAGGCACACAAGAATACCAAGGAAGACATGATTTTTATCCCGAGGTTCACGTGCTTGCCGGCACGCTAATCCCCGTTTTGTCAACCACACACTTGGTAGTTCGGTGCATAATTGGCCTCAATGCCAAGCCCACACTAGACGCCACAAGAACTCACATGAAGTGAGGGTAGCTCAATGACACGAGATTCCACTAAGAATTTCTTTTATGACTCCCGCGGGGTAGGATCAAAACCCCTCACAATCACCGAGTGTGACAAGAACAATCTTCTTCACTTGCTCCAACTGTCTAGGTGACGGCAATCACCAAGAGTAACAAGCTCAATCGAAGCAATATCGCCCACTAGTGTCACTCGATGTTCAATCACAAGGCAAATGCACTAGAAGCTCTCCCAACCACTCTCTAGATCAATCAAGAAGCATGTAAAGTGAGAGAGATGGTTTACTTAGCTCTAAGGAATATCAAGTATGTTGAAGTGCCAAGAGAGACTCTCTAGAGCCTGCCAATCCACTTATATAGGCGCCCCCAAGAGCACCCAACCGTTATACTCAAAAACAGGTTCTGCGTGCACTGACCGGACGCTGCTTAAGTGACGACCGGACGCGTCTGGTCGTGTTCAGCACGGCGTTCGGTCACTCTCACTTGGCCATGTGTCTTCAGCGTTTTAAACTAGCCGTTGCACGCCAACGATCGAACATGCGCGCTCAGCTCAGCGACCGACCGGACGCTCGGCCTCTCGAGTCCAGTCACAACATAGAGAGCTCCAAAATGGTGAAATCTCAACCGGACGCGTCCGCTCGGGGTCGACCCGACGCGCCCCTGAGTCCGGTCACTCAGCTTTGTCAGTCAGCACCGACTGGACGCGGCACCGAAGCATCCGGTCTGCCAGCGTCGAGTCAAAGCTAAAAAACCCCGGATGCCACTGCTTGACCGGACGCGTCCGGTCCCAACCGGGACAGCGTCCGGTCGCCTCTGAATGACCAAAACACTTTCTAAAAACCTCCGAGTCCCGCCGTTGCTCTCATGTGCCAACACCAAAGTGTCTCTCCACTTGTGCTCATGTGTTAGCATTTTCGAATGAATTTTGCAAGAGATTGTTAGCACACTAGGTCCCTAATGCATATGCAAAGTCATTGCTTACCTAGTAGCAATTAGATAACCGATATTGCATGATATCGCCCCTCTTAATAGTACGATTATCGATCCTAAACCCGGTCGTCAACTTCTCTACTCGCCTACGGCCGGCAAAATAGAAATACCCTAGCATGTACCTTTGCTTCTAGCTTTCTATTCCGCTTCTCCTTACTCTTCATCTCCAAGGGTGGCACTTGATCACTTGTGGTCACTTCCATCACCTTGATCTCTACTCCACCACTTGGCTTGGACCTTTCCTTTCTCTCATGCTACATAATTAGAAATAGGGTTAGTCCTAGGTTTCATCAATTAGCCAAAACCAAACTAGGGCTTTCAGTGCTGGAATACGATCGACTGCGGCAGCCATCAGCTCTCGGATCCTTCGGATTGCCTAGCGTCCTTCCTCGGTTGATGGTTGCGGCATTATCGCTGCCTCGTGCATGGCCTTGGCTAGGTTCTGCTCGGCCCCAGTGAACGGTAGGGTTGCCCGTAGGATGTCGTTGTGGACCTAATGGCTGTGGGCCATGTCTTGCTCCTGGAGCTAACGTCGAAGTTTTTGATTTTCTTCTACCAACACGCCATTGTGATTAAGCAGGCAATTCTGAGCTTCCTAGCTGGTCCTGTAAGGGACGATGTAGTATTAGTTGAAGTGATTGTGAGGAGAGTGCTTGGGGGTATGATACTCATTTTCCCCGCAACCATCAGAAGCAAGGCCACAGCAGGTCACAGCTATCAAGAAATTGGCATAACTCCACTAGGTTGATGAGTCCAGAGGTGTCTGCGCTATACCACACCTGACATCATGATCAGAGTCATTCGACTCGTCCAGGGCGCGGTGCAGCCTTGGCTAAGGTTATGAATAGTAACCCTGACAAAATTGAGGTCAAAGTCATCATCGCTGCAATCCCAATTAGTTTGATCTAGGTTTTGAGATTCCACCATGGGAGGTTTGACGAGTTCCACCATAGCTTGGGGAACAGAATCTAGTGAGTCGTCGCCACGTTTGTTGGTCCACCCGAGGATTAGGAGAGGGCATGATCGAGTGCTGGATCTATCATAGGAATGGGATCCTCAATCTTATGAAGGTAATGAGTGGCGTCGAGCTCATGTTCCTAGCCTGGTTCGATGAGTAGCCGACCATAACGGGTCAGATGGTGAGTGATGGTGATTGGTCCTCCATCTATAGCCTCCTCTGGCCCGGAGGCGAAAGCTCAGACTTGGAGGGACTACACCTTCTCCTGTTCAGATGGTTCGGGTTCCTGCAGGCGCAGGTCTCCAAATTGGTCGGTGATGAAGTCGAGCTACCGAAGGTGATCTTGTCCCCTAGCTGCATCTTCTCTGACTCGTCACCAAAATTGAAGATGATTCCTATATGAAACACGAAAAGACAAATATGTACGCGAAAGGCCCTCCTTCCTAGTGCGCCAACTGTCGGGTGATTTGGCTCCGGCAGTGCCTAGCAACATGATCGCCTAAGAGGAATCATATGGTAGCACATGAGACACAAGGATTTTTTGCCTTTGTTATTTAGCCCCCCTTAGTCTGTTTCTGGATCTGCCACTGCTTAGATCAGTAAGAAGTCGGATGATATCCTGTCATCCGCAACACCTAGGTTGGTACATGTGATATCCTTGAATCATGAGGTGGTTAATAATTGGAGACCGGACAGAACTTGGTGATGGTGACGCTATAGGGCATGGAGGTCTTGTATGCTTATGTCTATCCCGTCTGTGTTGACTAAGAATCGTACTGTATTCTGGATCTAGATGTGAGATTGAACGTATGTTCACATAACAGCTGAATAACTCGTTTCGACTGTGAAACCGATTAGCTCGTTCGAGGTAGGTATTAAACCGTTAGCATTGCTGGGAGGAGAGTAACTGCTGGAAGAGGACTGATCCAAAATCCAGCAGCAATTGTAGGCCAAAGTCGTTGGGGTACTGATTGGTGAGGATGCAGGACCATAAGTTTTGCGAAACGGTTCAATCCTATCTTTCGAATAGAGTGAACGGTGATTCACGCGAGTGTTGTACAAACTTGTGTGGGTGTGTAATACGGGCTTTACCCAGCTGGTGTAATCGATTCGAATCGCCGTCTCTTCCGAATAGTGAGAAACTCATGTCTGACCGCAGAGACGTAGTAAAAGAGAGGGAATTTGTTGATGATCCAGGGAAGGATTGTAATTGGTATCTCATCTTTAGTTAAATGCTTGTTATAACTCAAGTGTATGTTTTAGAAAGGTGCAGACATAGTTATGAATAACGTCATAATAATTCTGCCGCCAACATACAAAACTTGGCAATTAATAATAAGCTTTTCCGTAAAAGTTGCTAGCCAACAAACCCCACCATACATAGCCTATCATTTATCCTTGGAGTCTTTTATTTATTTTTTTTCCTGTCGGGTAAGTCTTGCGGAGTACAATTGAGTACTCAGGGTTTTTACCCATCGTTGCAGGTGTTACCTTGCAAGAAGACCAGTGCTTACTTTAATCCTGTGGATGATTTGGATTAGTAAGGCCAAAGGGCATCGCCATATCTTATAACTCTCTCATCATGCTTGTAATAGAGGTTTGAATAAAACTGGTGATGTACAACAACTTATATTATGGTAGTTTGCAAAGAAATGCCACTTTCATGTAACATATTTTGGAACTCAGTGTGTAATTATTTTCTGCTGTAAACTCTGTATACTGATGTATGATGTATCCTTAATCATGAGATCCTAGATGTAAGTTGATTTACCAAGTCCGTTGACACTTGGCGGACTACCGGATCTGTATAGAAAGCGGCGTGTGCGTGTCAACGTTATTAACAGAGATAGTCATGCTTAATCCTATATAAATTGGTGTTCTGTCACAAAGAGCTTCTTCCATGTCTCGGATTTTTATTGGCCCATGTGTCATGTCTTGGCTCTTCCACATGTCATGCACTGGTTTGTCCACGTGTTAGTTTTTTACTTGACGTTTAATTTAACAGTCTCCATTGAAACACTAGTATATCAAATAATAGAGATTTGAGAGCATCTCATATGTGGCCTAAAATTTGGTGGGAATTGTTGGATTTAATTTGGGCTTAGCCTATTCTTAATTTAATTAAATGAAATAAATCCTAAGGGCCATATTTAATGTGATGTGCAATAAAGTCTTAGTCCCATCTGGCATTTAGACTAAACGTTGATTCAACTTAAATAAATGGCCTATCGCCTTGTTCAGTTCCCCCTTAATTTGCAAGTTTTTCCACTCTCTCTCCATCACATTAATTTGTACCCGTATATATGGAGCATTAAATGTTAGTAAAAAATAACTAATTACACAGTTCTGTTGTAAATCACGAGACGAATCTTTTGAGTCTAGTTGGGCCATGATTGGACAATATTTGCCAAATAAAACGAAAACGCTACTATTACAACTTTTTCTAACAGGAGGAAACCGAACAAGGCCTATGTATGCATCTGTTGTAAAGTTGAGAGAGGTGATCTAGGAGCCACACTCGCAGGCGCGCTGCCACTGCTGAGCCGAGCCATGCCGTGCTGAGGTGCGGCGTGAGTGTGACATGCACGGGCTCAGGCTGGGCCTAGGAGTTGGCTTGGTTTTGCTATTTGAGCCGCTTGACGAAGGCATCAAGTGAGCAGTTACTCGGAGATAATTCTGTCGGTCTCATGGAGTAATCACCTAGGAGTTTCTGTCCGTTACTCCGTGATTACTTCTCTATCCTGATAACTCCATGGTGTTCAACGCCCGTCTGTGACACTTGCTCGGGTGTGCTAGTGAATCAAGTTTTTTGGGAGCGCACCGCGTGATGGCTCCCTATTCCCGACGACCAGTACCACTGCGACATCTTATTCCTGGTGGCCACTGCTTGTTCTTCTTCCTGGCGATCTCTAGTTGAACGACTACATCGTCTACTTCTTTGGTTGACGTCCGCGGAAGTGCACTACGAACCTCTACCTGCATCGCCTGTGGTTCATGACATCGAGCAATCCACTTAAGTCGGCACCGCCTTTTCTTCTGGCACTGGTCCCGCCTCAAGGTATACATATGTCTTCACTGAACTTGTTATATTCAGTATAATATACATATTCAGTATGTTAGTCGTCATATTTGTATCAATGAGTAGATCACACGAGCACATATCTGTTGTCACAAACTTATTGCTATATTTCTAGATTAATTTATGCGTAAAATTACGTAAATATGTAACAATTGTACCTCAGCCAAGCGTAATAAGATGGCGTATCATACTCCCAATCCGATCCTACCAAAAAACGATTCACCGTGCGATAGCAGGCCCCATCGATTTGCTCTGGCCGGTGCTGAAATCTATTACAAAAGAAGCATATCCCAGTCCATCCACACTGATGCGCACATCCAAAGATGAAAAGCAGCAGGACAAAAGTCAAGCCAGTTTGCTCTCTTTTCTGTAAATCAAAGACGAAACGGGCAGCTTTGCTTAGAGGGAGTGGAGACCTACGTGGAGTTGTACGTACTACAGTACCCTACTAGACTCATCGGGGTCGAATCGTTTGCCGGCGGGGCGGGGGCGCAAGGGCTGCAACGTAAGCCATCTCCCTTTTCCCTTTGCTTCCTTGAGCTTTGCTTCGGTGGATCTTTCACCCTTTTTTTCCCCTTCGCTTCCTTCATTCCTTGAGTTTTGCTTCCGTGGATGTTTTCATAGAAATATCGCGATCGCGAGTAATAAAAGATCTGGAAAGATCAGGTGAGCATAGGCATGGCCAGGCTCAGTCTGGTTACGGGTAGAGTCGGGCCCGGTGAGACCCAGGGCAAAATTAATTAAGAAAATATTTATTTAATTGATTGATTGCTTTAAGATTTGTGCAGCTGACCACCGAAACATAGCACTCTGATTCCTGTACACTTGGAAGCTGGCGTTCTTTGACAAGGAAAAGAAGCCATTTACAAAGAGGAGATTCTCGTTGAGCTTTGCGAAAAAGCTGGAAAAGAAAAAGATTTACCCTCAGCTTTGATAAAGCAAACAAAGCAAAAAATTGTGTTCGTCCTTTCTTTTTCGACTAGTACAAGGCACAACTGATAGACTTTTTCCGTGTAAACCCTGAGACTTCCTTTCTATTTGTGTTAGCACCTTGCTGACATGTTACGTTCATGTATAGATGGCTAGATGGGCTGGGCCCAACAGGCGGCACGCCCGATTAAGCACGGCACGGCCTAATACAAACCGTACCGGTGCCGACATGCTAGTGGGGGCTTAGGTGCCATCTCGGACTATAGTGCCGGCACGAGCACGACCTGTTTAAGAGGCTAGCCCGTTACGGCCCCACCCCATCTAAACCCTAGATATACAACCGCACCCACCCCCATCCTTTCCCTACGTACTGCCCTAGCCATCCCGCCACACTCCATCACCGCTTTCCCACTGCCCAGGCCCCTACAGCCCCGCTGCTCCCTGGATCCCCTCAACTGAAGGTGATAATGGCCAGGCACCATCAGCTGCTCCATGTTCACGACTGGTAGCCGGCGTGCAACTCCTCTTCCATCTCCTCCATGCCCGGCACAATGGCACCCTACTCCGATCCCTTCCCCTTTCCTCAATGGATCATAGCCGGCGCGCTGCTCCTGATGGGAACAGGGTGTCTGGTCTTCCATGTGGAGATAACTCTCGATTGGGTGGAAACTTGACACACATGATCCGGCTTCCGATCAGCAAGACCCAAACCTTACAATAGCTGCACCATATCTCCTCTGGTTATCAACCGTGCATTGCCCAGTTGACCTGGCCACGAAGGCTAATTCTTGCCTGTGAATCGAAGAACACAAGAAAGCACAAGATAGAATGCAACTGATGAATTTGCTGAAAAGATTAAGCACTCGAAGTTGGAGGTCTCACAAACCGATGAATGATAAAACCTTTTATTATCAGATTAATCTAAGCAAAACCACAACCCTAATTTGGATGAAGGCTACTGAATATAGTCTTATTGGTGGCTAAGGACCCATGGACACGTTCCCAATGGGCCTCGACACAATACATGGCCCAATGCCACAAATGACAGTGACGCACCACACTGATAGATTCTGTACACCCAATTGTTTCGACTATTTCCTTTGACTCGGATAAAAATTTGATATGGGACTAGTGTCATTGGAAATCTTTTCTCTTTAACTTTTCGTGCATATGTACAACATCGAAAACGGAGTTTGTATGGGATCTGGGCGATGATTTTAGTGCAGTCTGCTCCTGGAATCCAGGTGGACTTGAACTTGATATGGATTGGATCTCCATCTTGGCCTGGACGCCCAAGCTAATCTTCTCTGCCTCCATGCCGTTCTCTCTAAGTACTTCTTGATCCTATCCGAAGTTGCTAATAATATCATTAGGTAGTAATTTTCTAACTCACCTGAATCTTTAGTTGTCGTGCTCGAACTCTAGTTATTGGCCATTGTATAGTAACTTGAGGAGTGTTGTGTTTATCCAAAGGAGTGATGTTCTCATCATCCTCCTTTTTTGATAGCAAACCGTTCTTGGTTTGACATGACATGTATGAAGATTGGTTGCATTCAAACCACATGGAGCAATTGTTGTGGTGGCGTGCGACAATAATCAACAATGTTCGCCTTCTTTAAATTTATCTTGTTTCTTTAAAACAAAACTAGGAGAACTCAACAGGATTCGTGCTACTGCAGCTCTATAGTGGATCATATTGTTCCACAACAAAAGAAGATTTCAGATTTGAACAAATATAAATTTGATGTACAATATACTCTCCTTTATAATTATATTTTCCAATAAAATGATATCATACAAATTTCTTTGTAATACCCAAAATACATTTTATGTGCTGGGAAGTGCAAAATGGTAAATAATTAAATAGAAGTTTTAATGAATGGCAAAAACATACCCCTCTCTCTATCTCCCTTTAAATAGTTGTTTCCATCTATTTCGAAAAGCAGAAAGCAAAGGCAAAAGCAAGGTCTAAGTGTTTCTAAAACTGTATTACACGAAAATAGCTGTTTCTTCTGAAAAACACTTTTAAGAAGCTCAACCAAAAACAGCTTTAATAATATTACGTAGAGAGTGGCGAAGAGAAAGAGAGGCAGATACAGATATGTTTACTTACCTGGGGTGACCACCCAGCACGACTTGGTGAAGAGCCGTGCCACCGAAGGGTTCGCCGAACTCGGCGTGGACCCAAGGGATGTCGACGATCTTCCGCACCACGTCGACGAGGCCCTCCCGGGAGGCGATTTCCAATGGCGACTCATGCCGCCTGTACAGTTGCGTGATGGCTGCACAAAAATCAAACTGTAGATGCCGCCTGTACAGTTGCGTGATGGTTGCCACATAGTAAAACCAGGGTCTTGTTTAGTTCGTGTGCAAGTTGCAAGTTTTTCCACTCTCTCTCTATCACATCAATTTCTACTCGCATGTATGAAGCATTAAATGTTAGTGAAAAATAACTAATTATACAGTTTTATTGTAAATCACGAGACGAATCTTTTGAGCCTAGTTGGACCACGATTGGACAATATTTGTCAAATACAAACGAAAGTGCTACAGTTGCTCAGATTGCAGAAACTTTCAAGCAAAGGTATATTTGCAGTACAGTTGCGTGGGCCAAACTTGCTACTAGCTAGTTTTATACTTCAACTGGATAGAATATTTGCCTGCCGGCTACCAGGAAGACGAAGACCGGAGTGGCGGCACCTATGGCTATGACAAAGTAGGCACGCCGGGGAGCCGGGCGGTGTGGCGCGGGGGGCCGGGGACGGGCCGGGGCCAGGGGACGGCCAGGGCCGGGGCCGGGGCGGAGCCCGGCCGGTGGCGCAAGCCGCCCCGGCGCGTCTTGGTCGGCAGCGGCGGGGTGGGGGCGGCGTGTGCGTCGTGTGTGTGTGTGTGTGCGTCGTGTGTGTGTGTGAGCTGGGAGAAGAATGCCGTGAAGTGGATAAGGCACGGGGGACACTCTTTGCCGAGTGCCTCGGGATCTAGCACTCAGCAAAGAGCCCCCCATTTTCAAAATTTCCGCCTTTGCCGAGAGCCCCCGTCCCCGCTCTCGGCAAAAGAAGCTGTTCCAAAAACAACGGCCAAATTTTTTTTTATTAAATATTTCTCTTTGCCGAGAGCCCACCAAGGGGGCACTTTCGGCAAACTAGCTTTGCCGATGGCCAACCACATAACTCTCGGCAAATAGTTTTCCAAAAAATTTAATAAATACCAAACGATTTCAAAAAAAATCTCAAATTTCGGCGAGACCAATTTTATATTGTGTATTCTTCATGAAAAAATTTTGGACATGAAAATCAACCGTGACAAACGCTTCTGAGTTCGATTCCTCCCGGTTCATTTAGAGGTTTCTTAAACTTCTACGGAGATTGTTCCATTTAAACGCATCGTACATGACAACTTGCATGAAATATTCTCAAAATTTTTTCACTGTCTCCCTGCATCAAATGATGACACTGCAACAAGCTTCACGATTTTTTTAGACTTTATTTGCTTTTTCTAGAATTTAAAACAATTAAGCATAAAGTTGATTATCATCATATACTGTAATGAAGGTTTTCAACATTTCAGGTCTCACTCTGAATAGTCTCCTAGAATACCATAACAAACAGTAATATCATTTTTGAATCACTTAATTTGATTATTAAAAGCATGTGCAGTTCAAATATCTATTTTTATACAAATTACAATAAAAGGAAATAAACTACTAAAAAATAGAAAAATACCAGATTAATAGGTGAAATTAGAATATGTTGCATACTAAAATGTGAGAACTCTAAAAAAAAAAATTGGAGGACAAAAAACAAAAAAAATGAAATCTGTGCCGAGAGCCTAGCACGGACACTCGGCAAAGGGCAACATTTGCCGAGTGCTAGGTGGATGCTCTCGGCAAAGTGTCCCCTTTGCCGAGAGCTTGACGGGGTGGCACTCGAAGAAAGAGCCACGCCCGTGATCTATTGGCTGTCTTTGCCGAGAGTTAGGTTTTGCCGAAGCTTTGCTCTCGGCAAAGGTGATCTATGCCGAGAGTTAAGTTGTGCCGAGGGTTTGGGCACTCGGCAAAGCATTATTCGCCGAGTGCTTTTCGTTGCCGAGTGTTGCACTCGGTAAAGAGAATCTTTGCCGAGTGCCCGTGGAAAAGAACTCGGCAAAGTCTGTTGCACTCGGCAATGAACGCGATTCCGGTAGTGAGTGGCGGCACCTATGGCTATAACAAAGTAGGCGAGCCACGGTACTAGTGACGCTACAGTGACGTAGACGGCGGCCAAGCATGGCGAGGCACGAGACGATGTTAAGCCTGTGGCCCAGCACGAACAGGCTCATCCGGAACCTGGAGGGGTCTTGCCAGCCCCAAAGAAAGCACAGGAGCACAACGACGGAGCTGCACATGGCAACCGTGTCGGAGATGACGAAGACCTTGAAGGCGCCGCGGTGGGCGTGTATGGCCGTGCCATCAGCCTGGCTATAGCCACCGGGCATGGTGATGGTGGCGGCGAAGGTGACGGTGGCGACGAGGGTGGCGATGACGAGGTGGATGCCGACGCTCTGCTTGATGGCCTCCTTGCCGGAGCCCTTGCGGCGGGCCGGGCAGCGTGACGGGCGGCAGCTGGTGCTTGCGGCACCTCTGGGACTCCTGCCGCTTGAGCTGCTTCCACAGGTACATCTCGTACGCATCCATGGCGTTCTCGCCGCGGGCTGCGTTGGCCTGCACGAGGCTACGCGCCGTCTGGCCGGCCCCGTTGAGGATGCAGGGGTCGACGCGGCGGTCCTCGAGGAGCATCAACGCGCAAGGGACGTGTAGCATGCTGGCAGCGAGGTGCAGCGGCGTGTTGCCAACCTTGTCAGCCTGGTTTAGCAGCTCTGCAGCGCGGACGCGGCTGAGCAGGCACCTGAGCGCGTCTAGCTTCCCGCTGTCGACGGCAGCGTGGAAGGCATTGCGGCCGTCGCCGTCCACCATCTCTGCCACGTCGGGACACTCCGGTGAGCCGTAGTGCGCAGCGACATGAAGCGGGGTCTGCTGCTTATTGTTGCGCTCGTAGGCCAGGCTCACCTGCATTTTATCAATCATGCATTGTTTAAAATAGCGAGCTATAGGTATTTAGTGGTATAGGGGTTAGTTAAAACCAGACTATATACTATACTCCCTTCATTCTTAAAAGTTTTAACTCCTAGAATCCTTAAAAAGTTTAATCAATTTTATAGAAAAACATCAATACTTATGATATAAAATAAGTATTTTATAAAAATATATTATATGATAAATTTAATGGTACTAATTTGACACTATAAATTTTAGTGTTTTTTTTAAAAGTTTGATTAAATTTTAAAAATTTTAATTTAAAATAATAAGTTAAAGCTTACAGAGACAGAGAAGTAGTAGTAGGCTAGCGAGCTAAATAAAAGAGCTAAATTTAACATGAGTACTGATAGCGATACACTGCATGAAACAGCTATAGTGCGCTATATTTGTTACCTTGATTTTAAGTAGCATGTCCACTGCGCGTGCGTCGTTCTTCTGCACCGCGTAATGCAGGGCGTTATTGCTGTCAGGGTCAGTAAGGCTGATCAGCTCGGGGCGCTTTTCCAGCAAAATCTCCATGATCCCTATAGCGCATCAATTTGCACGTACAGTTAGCTAAAGGCGCGGTCACACAATTAAAAACCAATTCAAATTTCAAACATTTCAAGGCCGCGTGTTATGCAAAGTTTTGGACATTACTTGAAAAATGTGGAGAATCAAAAGTTATGTGGAATGATTGCTGGGCTACAAACATGCCACAATGGTAACACGTGCAAAGATTTAGTCCCACACATCAAAATTAGTGCAAGATTTAGTCTCACATCAAAATTAATACTGGGGACAGCGCAACATCTAAGGTGAGGATCTGAATGAGTTCATATTCCAAGGTGGTGACACTGACATTTTGTGATAACGATGCTGGTCCAAATTAGATTTCCGTGGACGGAAATGTTCTTGCCACCACTTCATTGCAGCCATCGCCATTTGACAAGCTACACCAATTTCCCACATACAAACATGCATACATAGTTGAGGACCTGAACACCAAGATCCCAAGCCCTCATGAAAAAATTGCAATGACAGAATTGGCTATTTTGTGGAACTGCACTTGTCATAGCCACTTTTATGTAACTGCTTACAGTAAATTATTTGCAGAAACTGCATTTCTTCGTTCATGGTGTCAAGCTCTAATTGATCAAGGAAATGCCCAATGATACATGATATTCTAGGGACTTGCAAACTTGACAATGGGCAGGACTGCAGCAGCGTGATGATCTCAGGAATCAACTGCTACTTATTGCACAATTGCTGGAGACATCACATTGAGTTTCTTTAGTTCCAATGGCTGGTTATCTACTAGGTTTATCGGTCTTTTATAGTTAGGACTTTACTTTCAGTTTCGCTATTTGCCATCCTGCTTGTAGGATGTGGTTTGCCGTGAACTTTGTGCGGTGTTTTCGTCCAAACTCTGTAATAATTGGGTTGATTCTACCATTTGGTAGATGAAGCCGGGTATGAACTATCCATTATCTAAAAAAACATAGAGACTCCAGAGCTAAAATCACTTAGCTTAGCCCCCATGGCCCCATGATGACCTTTGTCATATGCTAGGGCATCAATAAGATTATCGTTTCCTACATTCATATGTGCTTGATTTACTTATTTTTTTTCTATGTTAACAATTCAAAATTAGGTTTCAGATGTGTGTCTAGGGGGTTATTTTTAAAGGTGAATAATCTAGATACAAATCAATGGGCTATTTTAGATTATTTTGAAATTTGTATGCTAGATACTTTAGATTGAAATTTAGATGTACATTTAGGCCACTACATATCACGGTTGGATAAGGCCCATCGTTACCCTCTATCTTCCTCTTTCATCATCATCATCATCATCTTCTTCTTCTTCTTCTTCTTCTTCTTCTTCTTCTTCTTATTATTATTATTATTATTATTATTATTATTATTATTATTATTATTATTATTATTATTATTATTATTATTATTATTATTACTATTATTACTATTACTATTACTATTATTATTATTATTATTATTATTATTATTATTATCATCATCATCATCATCATCATCATCATCATCATCATCATCGTCACCACCACCTATCTATGTTTCCTCTGTCTTCTTCCTATGGCCAAACCTTTGGGGGGGGGGGGGGGGGGGCGGTTTGAGGGCGTGCTTTGTGATCATTTTGGGAGTGGGGATCCATCTGCCCCTTTATTTAGGGGTTGCTTTGGTTATGTTAGATTTTCTTAATGGCATATGTAGATAATTAATATGTGGATTTAAGGGTTTACTTTAGCATATTTTTCACAATTTTTTATAATAGCAGAGTTGACATTATTTTAAAACAAAATGGATCTGATGTTATTATTTTCAATTATACTTAGAGTATATCATTTTTTGGCTAAATGAATATGTTTTCTATGATAATTTAGGGTTTAATTTATTTTTTTTTCTAGGACATGCCTTCAAATTAAGCGAGGCGCTTCAAAAGGACTCTTTAATTACTTGGTTAGTAATAGTATCATTTTTTAAGAATATTAGTAATAGTATCATTTATCTCTTTCTTTAGTGAGTGTGTGTGATTTATGTTAATCCTATTTATGTAAGGATTAACATAGAGCCATAAAAAAAAAGAAATAATAAAAATAAATTTCACCTAGTAGAATGACCACATCTTCCAGCCATCAATATCAATTTGCTAGGTCTTTTTTAAAAAAAAAAATGTTTGCAATAGAACGAAGAAGTATTTTCCCTTATATAGAAGAATGGCTAGAGCACTAATTATGTCCCTTTTATATTCTTTGTGTCATTTTTTGTTTCTTGATTTCTATTGCTTGGACCTTCCTTTTCCCTCTATTATTAATTATTAATAATATATATATACCAGTAGGATCTCATGTTTATTTTTATTAAAAAGAAAGACTACCTCTAGTGACGCTTAAATGATATTGCAGATAGCCAAAAAAAAGTTAAAAAGGAAATAGTTTTTTTAGTGGAAAAAATGAAATAGTTTTGCCTAGCTGTTTATGACCCTAGCCTTTGTGAGCCCACTGAAATTTATCGTATACTCCCTCCATCCCAAAATATCTGTAAACTTTTTACTTTCCGAGAAATATTTGCTGGTAATTTTTATAAATAATAAATATCATCAATTAGTATCATTGGAAAGATCTTTAAACCTAGTTTTTAAACAAATTTATTCGAATATATAAATATTGTACGTATTTTTCTATAAATGGAGTCAAACTTGTGACATGAAAATCGACAAATAATTTAGGACGGATGGAGTACCTCCTTTAAAAAAAATTGTGCGTATTTTTCTATAAATAGGGTCAAACTTGTGACATGAAAACTGAAAACGACAAATAATTTAGGACGGATGGAGTACCTCCTTTTAAAAAAAAGTTACCTTATCACTGCAAAAAAAATAGTTTAGTTTTCTTTCGAGAAGTACGAATAGTAGTTGGAATATGTTGGAAACTATATTTCCTGATATTTTATTGGCCCAGCAGGCTTGGTGGCTTACCCAGTTCCGCCCTGATATTTTGTTGGCCCAGCAGCAGGCTTTGGTGCGGTCGGTGGAGCCCGACGTTGTCCCTAGTCGCAGCAGCAGTGTGCAAGTGTACTAGAGTGTAGTAGACCTGCCAGCGGCGCCGCGGCGGCACACCGCAGAGGAGTCGTGCGTGTTTGTGTGGTCTGTGGCTCAGCACTCGAGCAAACTACTCCTACCACATACGGGTGACAATGCACGCTGCTCAAGTGCTGAGCTGATTCCGCCGCGCCATGCCGTTGCCGTACCGTGCCGCAAGCTCATCTGGGTAGTACGTCGTGTGTCACTCATCATCGTAACGTATCGTATCGTATCGTACCGTATACGAATCGGCCGGACCTGCTGCTGCACGCGTCTTTTCTTTGACCACAGCTACTCCGCACGTCATCCTCGTCCGTCCTCGGCGTCGCAGCACTGCACCAGCTCTCTGTGCAAGCTGCCTGCGTCGCCATGCCATGCATGTGCTTGCGTGTGCTGCCTGCGTCGTTGCACATGCAGTGCAGCTGTACCACAGTACAGTACAGTACCACAATAAAACAGAACAGAACAGAACAGCACAGCACGACGGCGTGCAGTACAATGCGTATGCTCAACGGCGCATGCATGCACTGCACGATGGCACGCCTGCGTATGGATGAAAACGGATCGGATACGGACGGATATCACTGATACCATATTTGTTTTCATATTTCTGTCCGGATTCGGATTCGAATACGGATAGTGTCATCTATGCCAGATAGGATACCATTGGATATCGACATCATAAATATGCGATTTGACTATTCGGATACGGATACGGTATCGGATGTTAAATATCCGCACCCGCATACGCATTTATTTAACCCATCTAAACGAATTCGGTCGAACGGACGGTCGGATAAATATCTGTACCATTTTCATCCGGCCCCTCTCTCGCTCGCAAGTTGGTCGTCAGCGTTAGAGACGTACAAGGACCCACACCCAACGCAGAGTGTGCTACAACGACCCACACCCGCGGCGTCGTCGTCAACACCACCACCCGGCCGGTTTCCTGCTGCTCCCCTCCCTCCGTCCACTAATAAGCTATTTTTTACTTTTAAAAACTACGTTTGAAAATTCTTTTATTCAAATTTTTTTATAAACATCACTCATCTTGTTATGATTTATTTTATCACTAGAGATACTTCAATAATGATTAGTTTATTTTATAATATGTACAGTACTTTTGAATAAAACGAACGATCAAACGCAATTTTTCCCGTTCTACTGTACTACTGCGAGGTATGTGGCCGATGCAGCTTGGAGGCTCGCCGGAAGTAACTGCACAATAATGATTTTGTAAGGCACTCTCTAAATATTAGCCGAGACATTTACAAAATTTAATAGTCTCGATTAATGCCTGCGACTAACGGAGGCAATCATTTTTTATTAACCGAGACAGTCACATTTAACCGCCTCATGAAATCAGTTTACAGAGTCGGTTTAGAAAAAATAACCATCTCTCCTAAAATCTATTAGCGGAGACAGTTCAGGATTTCTAGGGTGGGTATTGGAAATGCAAGATGGTGTAATTTTCTTTTTACAACTACAAAAATATATTACTAGTTTTCTTTTTTCTGTTTTCTTTTACATCGCTGGTACTGAACATCTGAAAACCGATTTAGGATGACGACATGGTATCATTTTATTAGCATGTTATATATGTGTACCTTAAGTCTCTCCTTATTAGCTTATACAAAGGATCAGATTGCAATCGACAAATTCAACAGGAAATTAGAATTGGAAATCAATTAACCACCCAGCAAGAGATAGACAATTATTCAGCAGAACTTATAAACCGGCTGATAATAAACTAAAACAACTGATTTTTTTGAGAAAAAAGACACTATTGCGTGGACTAATATGCCGGCTGATAAGCTAAATCGAACGGATTCCACACGCCGCCGCTATTCGCACGGTGCTAAACCGCTGCCCAACGCCAATTGTGATCTTTTTTATATTTTTTGTGTCATTTTTTGCTTCGTGACTGAACCCTCTTTTTTTTTTCCCCCAAATGACATTTCAGATAGCAAAAGGCAAGCTAAAGAAAGAAATAGCTTCCCCCGTCTGTTTATGACAGTAGCCTTTGTGAGCCCACCGAAATTGATGGTATGGATAGATGTTCTTTTTTTTTTTGTTTTAGGAGACCTCCTTTGAAAAAAAAAAAAACATACCTTTTATCAATGCAAAAACTAGCTGTACAAAAAGACTAGAATGGCTTACCCAATTTCGCTCTGATATTTTGTTAGTCCAGGAGGCTTTGGTGCGGGCCACGGCAAACGTTTCGGTTAGTTTTGCCACGCACATACGGCCCGCACCACGGTCCAGTTTCACTGTCTCCCACAAAAAAGAAAAAGAAAAGAAAAAAGGCCAGTTTGACTTTTGACTCTTTGACTGCCCCCTACCTGGACACCGCGCTGCGAGCGTTGACGTAGCCAATCCTCTCTATCTGTCTCAAATCAGGGAGCAGTATGGATAATGTGACACTAATGGCGCCTGCTGCCTGATTTAAAACACAACGGCAAATGAAATTAATAACGGTGATGCATTTGACCAGATTTTATCAACTTTGACCAGATTTGCAGAGAAATAAATGTACAATTCTTCCTGAATTGGCCTCATTCAACTTTAGCTTAATCACACAAATAAGCCTAGCCTTGGCAAACATTCAACTTTAGCATCACCCAAATGGCAAACAGTTTATTGAGAATTCGCTGTTTTTTTAGGAAGAAAAAAAAAAACACTGCTACAGACAGCAATAGAATATAGAGGTTTTACAAAAAAGAAAACGCGTTGGGGATTCTAGCTAACCAGGCAAACCAGTACAGGCAAACGTAGGGGTATATAAACGCGTTGGGGATTCTGCTAGTCCTGAAGCTTCGTTCCCAGCTAGGTACTCAACTTCTGTGTCAGGATTTCAGCTTTGTCACGGTCAGCGGGCACCATTTCTGCATATATAAAGGATATGGCAAGATAAAGAACTTCAGCAGGGCTTTAGGCAAATTCTTTTCAATCGATATATTGTTATGAGTGCGCCAAATTGCCCAAGTGACCCTGACACAAAAAATACTAAGGCGTTGTGGCTTTTTTCAGCTTGTGATCTACCCAAAAATCATCTATGGAAATAGGGAACCTTCCCACACGAGCACCTCTTTTATACAACTCCAGATGAAGATAGCCAATATGCAGCCAAAAAGATGCACTTTGCAGATTCAACTTTGCCACAGTGGCTTCTTTGCCAACCTCGCCTTTTTAGTACCGCGTGCAGTGTGGCTTTTTTCAGATTATGAGAATTGAGTCGAAATTGGGGTCCTTGTGCATTCGGGAGCAAGATCCAAAGGGTTTTTTTTTTTTTTTTTTTTTTTTTTGAATCGAAGATCCAAAGGTTTTCATTAAGTTGATAAAGTTGTCTGTTGTCAGATAAGAGGGTTCGTGATAGAGTCTAGGGAGGAGTTGGTGAGGTTCCGAGCTTCACAGGGCTCTTTTTTAGTTCCATTTGGAATGACCTTTGGATTGTGACTCGTGCATGGAGATTGCGAAAATTTGAAATTAAATCAAGTGAAAATAAGGTGGATAACTTACATTAAGAGATTGGAGGTTATGACATGAGGGAGATAGTGCAAATAGTTAGTTGAAGATGATGTGGATAGCATTAAGAGATTGAAAGTTAGTGAGATGACATGTCCATAAGTGCGAGATGATGTGTGGATGGTTTGGAAGATGATGTGAATGTCATTAAGAGATTGGAAGCTAGTGGGATGACATGTCTATAAGCAGGAGATGATGTAAATGGTTTGTAGAAGATGACATGGATGCCATTAAGAGATAGAAAGTTAGTGGAATGACATGGCTATAAGCGGCGGAAGATGCTATAGATAATTAGTGGAAGGTGATGCGGATAACAGTTTGCATGTTGAGATACTACTGTGCTGTCCACCGACAGCGCGGCAAGCCGCCGGAGCCCAACCTTGTGGTCGCCAACAGCGAACGAGAGATATCAGAGAAGCTTGAGCTCATCGAGGAGTTGACCACTAACGTGGACGCCGTGCAGGAGCGCGTGCTCGCCGAGATCCTCGCCCGCAACGCCGACAGCGAGTACCTTGCTGTGAAATGCGGCCTCGCCGGCGCCGGCGCCGCCGATCACGCCACGTTCCGTGCAAAGGTGCCCCTGGTGACGTACGAGGACCTGAAGCCGTACGTCATGCGCGCGTTGCCAATGGCGACCGGTCTCCCGTCCTGACGGGCCCCGCGCACCCCATCTCCGAGTTCTTCCTCAGCTCCGGCACGTCCGGTGGCGAGCCCAAGCTGATCCCCGTCGTGGAGGATCACTTCGATCGAAGCAAGCAAGCTAATGCATAGCCTCGCCATGGCTGTCATGAGCCGGTATTATTATACACTGTATATATATATATATATATATATATATATATATACGTATTATTCTCTGATCTGACTATCTGAGTTCCAATTCCGATCGAGAAAATGATCGAGTTGCTAATTGTTGTCCGCATGGTGAATTGAATTCTTTCTAATTCAGCAGGCATGTGTCTGGGCTGGACAAAGGGAGTGGTCTCTACTTGTATTTCGTCAGGTCGGACACCACGACGCCCGGTGGCCTGCCGGCTCGTACGGCCCTGACGAGCGTCTTCAAGCGCTGGTTCTCCAACAAGGAGCTCCCGCACGACCCCAGCCATAGCTACACGAGCCCACCGGCGGCCATCCTGTGCGAGGACGTACGTGTCCCAGAGCATGTACGCGCAGGTACTGTGCGGCCTGCGCCATCGCCACGCCGTGGTGCGCATCGGAGCCCCGTTCGCCTACGGCGTCGTCCGCGTGATCAGCTTCCTGCAGCTCAACTGGCGGCAGCTCGCCGCCGACATCGAAGCTGGCACGCTGACCCGGCGCCGCATCACCGATCCCTCGGTGCGGGAGGCGGTCGCCGGCGGCGTCCTCCGCCGGCCAGACCCCGAGCTCGCCCACTTGGTCCGCACCGAGTGCGCCAAGGGTGACTGGGCCGGCATCATCGCGCGCATCTGGCCGAGCACCAGGTACCTGGACACCATAGCCACCGACCCTGAATTACTACAGCGGTGGCTTGCCGATCGCCTCCATCATGTACATGTCCTCGGAGTGCTCCTTCGGCCTCAACCTTGCGCCGATGTGCGACCCATCCGAGGTGTCCTACACCATCATGCCCAACATGGCCTACTTCGAGTTCCTGCCCGTGGACGCCGCCGCCACAGACGCGGCGGCGGCGGCGGCGGCGGCGGCTAGCGAGCTCGTTGAGCTCGCCGGCGTGGAGGCCGGGCGTGAGTACGAGGTGGTGGTCACCACCTACGTATGCCGGGCTGAACTGCTACAGGGTCGGCGACGTCCTCCGCGTCACGGGGTTCCGCAACGCCGCCCCACAGTTCCGGTTCGTCCGCCGCAGGAAAGTGCTCTTGTCCATTGACATGGATAAAACCGACGAGGCCGACCTGCAGCAGGCGGTGGAGCGCGCGGCGTCCATGCTGCTCCATCGGCATGGCGCCGCCGTGCTGGACTACACCACCCGCGCATGCACCGAAGCCATCCCAGGGCACTACGTCGTCTACTGGGAGCTGCTCAACACCCAGCAGGGGACGACGACGACGACGACGACGACCCATCAGAGCTTGGATGCCATTGCCAACGTGCTGGACAGCTGCTGCTTGGAGATGGAGGAGGCCCTCAGCTACGTAAACCGGATGCTTAGAGTGGTGGACGGCTCCATCGGGCCGCTGGAGATCCGGATTGTCCGGTCGGGCACCTTCGACCGGCTCGCCGACTACGCCGTCTCCCATGGTGGCGCGTCCATGGGGCAGTACAAGGTCCCCCGATGCGTGACCGTCAGGGCCGTCTCCAGAAATTTGGGGCCCCGGTTCAAAATGCATATTGGGGCCCTAAATTTTTTTTAATGGTTCACAATTTGCCAGTACATGATTCCTGAGTTCCTGCGTCCCTCTGGACTCTGGTCCCTATTGTTCATGCGTTCCACAAATTGTGATTGTGACGAAGACAAGCCGCGGAAAGTCGCCGATTCAAAGAAACCAAGCAAGGCAGGGTTGGAATAGGAGTCGGCTTCGGGCATGAAGAAGAGTCGTTCTTTGGTTCGTTCAGTGGTTCGGGGTCGATGAGAGGATGGGAGTCGAGGGGACGCGCGTGGTGGTGCTACCGCCCGGGCTGTGGTTCGACGTTTTGACTTCGAATCGCTGGGTACTAGGCTGAGGGATGCGAGGTGGGGGCCCATGCTTTTGTGGGGGTCCTGTTCCGTCGCTCACCTCGCACATGGCCATCGACGGGCCTGGGTCTGACCGTACCGGCCATCGTCCAGCTTCTTGAGTCCCGAGTTGTCTCGAGCCACTTCAGCCCTGCATTGCCGCAATGGGCACCGACCGGGCCATAGCTATGAATTGGATAGGGAGAAATGTCGAGGCTCTGCTGTATAATGGAAGACTTGCTCGGCCGCGAGTCCCAACTTACAAATTGTGAGGTACAAGTAATGCTTTGGGTCATCATTTGCTAAACATTTGCTTATTTACCAACCAATAATATGAATAAAGCTGCTGGTCTTGATAACATTCCAACTTGATTTTTTCCCCAATGATGCTAGCACTGGCCGCGTGGCCTTGCCCCCACGCCACGCAGGCGACATGGGAGGCCCCTGAAACTCTAGCCGCCGCCACCTTACCTCCCCTTCCCTCACATACATTTTTATAAATAATAAATATTATCGATTAATAATTTTTTCTTCCCAAAATAACTGTCGCTTTCACTTCCCGAGAAATAAATACTGCCAATTTTTATAAATAATAAATATTATTGATTAATATCATAATTAGTATCATCGGAAAAATCTTTGAATCTAGTTTTTTAACAAAATTATTTGGAGATATAAATATGACACGTATTTTCTATAAATTGAGTCAAACTTGCGGCATAAAAATAAAAAACGACAATTATTTTGGAACGGAGGGAGTACACAATACAAAACAAAGACACGGTAGAGTTCCTGGCTCCAGATTTTCTCGACGAGAATCATCCACGGTAGTGAAACGGTCAAAAAAAAAAAAAAAAAAAAAAAAAAAAAAAAAGAAACCAACAGCTCCATCAAAGAATCCGGGGAGAATCGATCTCATTTTTGTACGGCGCGGCCTCGGAGCGAAAAAAACCTGCTCCCCGCACTCCCACGCCCGCTCCACAGTTGACAGCTCCCACTATTCGCGCCACTGAATTCCCCCCTCAACTTCCCCAAATTTACGCACCACTGCCACTCCTATATAAGAAAAAATATCCCTCCTCCACCCGTTCCCCAACCAGCTGCCGCCCGCACTAGCGAGCAAGCAAGCTCTCCGCGGTCCAGCGATGGCGCGCGCCCCGCCCTCCGCCGCCTGGGCCCGCGCCGGCGTCATCGGAGACAGCCCTGTCCCGCTCGCCGGAAGCAGCTCCCGCCCCGTGCTCACCTGAAGTCCGGCCGGGCTCGCAGCCAGCCAGCCAGGAACGCGTCCGTGCAGCTAGCAGGCGTCGTCGGCCAGGGATCCCGCCCTGCTCCCCTGATAGGAACACCGCCCGACAGCCCGGTTCCACTGGTCCCAGCAGCCGGCGCCGGCGACCTGCTTCCCAGCTAGCCACTCCGACGAGCCGGAAGGTGAGGGCACTGCTGTCCCCTTTTCCCCCGTCAGATCTGAACTTATTTTAGTGGTGGATTGAGAGTGTATGCACCAGTAGATTATTATGTATAGGGGACACTCTCCTGTCCCCTTTTTCCCCGTCGGATCTGCAAGTTTTATAATTTTTTGATACACATACAAGTTTAGGTGTAATCGGGTGGATGGGTGAGTTTGTTGTTGTTGATTGCATTTTTTTGTGGGGGGGGGGGGGTTACAGAACAATTTTTGGGCATGCACTCAATTTGCTGCTTCTACTTGATTTGTTTGACCTATGTGACCATTTCACGCAAAATAACAGGGTCATTGGTTCACAAACCAAGCAAAATAACACTGAGGTGCACCGCATAATTACCTTTATTAGATCAACCAATGTAAGATTTGTTAATTCTCAAGGCAAAGCTAATGGGCAATGTATCAAGTGCAAGCCAATCTCTTCGTGGAAACCTGTGCAAACCATGGAAAAAAAAAGTTGTCTAAAATCACCAAAAAAAAAATCACACATGTAGATGATATGATGATACACAACCTTGTAAAATATCTTGTCCAAACTTGACTTCGTTTATGAGATAAAAAATAAAAAATTTCTAACAAATCATCTGGACAACTTTCTGGCTTGAAATTTATTATTTTTATATCTCACAAACGAAGTCGAGTTTTGGACAAGATATTTTACAAGGTTGTGTATCATCATATCATTTACATGTGTGATTTTTTGGGTGAATTTAGACGACTTTTTTGCCGTGGTTTGCATGAGTTTTCACGGAAAGTTGGTTTACACTAGATACGTTCCCAAGCTAATGGGCCATTTGTCTACGTCCATTCTCGTAAGACGCACATGCAAACTGTCAACAAAGCACCTCAAACTTTGCTTGTGTAGTCAAATGGAACGATTGTAACCTATATGATGGAGAAGCTGGTAACATTTCAATAGTCTCAGAGTTGCAAGAGTCACTGCAATAGCAAAGAATTAGAATTGTGAGAAAATAATGCACAAAGTAATTAGGATTGTGGGTAAACAATCTCAGAGTTGCAAGAGCCAGCTTTACGATTCATTTGGGTGCAATTTACTTTGCTAATATTCATTAGTTTATTATTGGATTAGTTTTCCAAGTAGTTATATTGTACTTGTATCCATTTATATACCCTGGTTTTGTCAATGGCTTTGATGATGGATTGCATTAGTTTTGGTGCAGGTCAAGGACTTGCAAAGGCTGTACTGGACTCACAATAATCTCACTGTCATGGATGTGACACCCTTATGGAACCACTCATCCGATGCTATGCTATATGCTCACCATCCTTCTCACATGGTGAGCGGTTTTAAGAAATAGAAAGCAGTTTATTTATTTATTACCTAAGTGTTCCAACTGATGAGGTTTTGCTATTGCAGGTGGATTTGAATAAAACACAGAATCCAGATGGTTTTAGCCATTGTCACGAGCTAGGCAGGCAGGCTCCTCATTTCCTCGTCAATGGGGTCTCATGGGGGAATTTGGATGCCAAGGGTTCGATTCCGAGGAAGCAATTGTTCCAAACAGATGGGGTTTTGCCATCACAGGTGGATTTGAATAAAACACAGAATCCAGATGGTTTTAGCCATTGTCATGAGCTAGGCAGGCAGACTCCTCATTTCCTTGTCAATGGGGTCTCATGGGGAAATTTGGATGCCAGGGGTTCAATTCCGAGGAAGCCTGACTCTTACAGTGTACAGGGAAAGTCTGGTTGCCACTATGTCATTGATTTGGAGAAACCAGCCACATTGGATTGCAGTGTACAGGGAAAGTCTGGTTGCCACTATATCATTGATTTAGAGAAACCAGCCACGTTGGATAGCAGTGTACAGGGACAGTCTGGTTGCCACTATGTCATTGATTTAGAGAAACCAGCCACATTGGATGATGAGGATGCAGACTATGCTAACCACAATGGTGGTCTTTCATATAATTCACAATGTGTTCGACCAGAGAGCTCTTCAGTGATGCGTGGTCACTTATGCACAGATCAGAGTGCCCCTTATGTTAATTCTGGTTAGTTCACCAAAATTCCTCCTTTTCTTTGCCCTCAGAGTATCATACTTCATATATTTCCAGAGATTCCAAATGCTGTTGTAAATTGTAATGGTACTACCAGAATGCGCATGTGTATCTATCAATGTACATCAAAGCAATTCTCTTAATACTATAGATGCATTACTTTTCAAAGAATAACACACAACACAACCTTAATATGGAGCGGCTCTACATGTGTATGGTTAGGTTACAGTCAGGTTAAGACTTGAATTAAAATTGGGATAGGTGGTTATGGATAAAGTTTAGGCCATGCAATATCCACCATAAATATGAAAGCGCTACTGTTGTAACCGTGAGATGATCTGATGGCTAGTTTGGGTGATGGCGGTGTCTTGATGCAGCTGGAGCTGTTGTTTATTGGGGGGTGGGACTGCTGATAGTCATTGCCCTGCAATGTAGGCCTGCATGGCCAAATGTTTGGAAATATCATATGGCCGAATGTTTGGAAATATCATACATGGTGGTTATTGACTGTAAGACCTCAAGGTGGCGTGCATATTCACTAAGGTGGAGCTGTTAGATTTGTGTTGAACATGTGTATGGTTAGTTACAACAGGACAGCACATAAATATGAGGGCACAACCTTGGCACCTTTATAATTGTGATACAACTTGGCAGCAGGTTTAAGTGGCTGCTCTGGTCTGACAGGGTCCTAAATTCCTAATGCCAATGTAGCTGCTGATTATAGGGAAAGAGCACCCATAGTCATTGTGCCACGAATGTAGGCCGCAAGGTGTAGCCTTATTAACAAATTCTGTGCCTCAGTGTTGTTGTGTGCTTCTTTGATCTGTGGCACTTGTGATCTTGTGCGCTTTCACATCAATTGATTTGATGCCGTCAGTGTGCTGCATCAATGATTTCCTAACAAGATTCATATCTGAATGCTCTTGCAATAGTACCACTAATAGGGCTCTGCCTTAAATTTCTGTGTGCTGTTAGTCAAATTGATGCTGCAAGAATATCTTTTTGTGCTATGCTTACAGCAGCTTCTTGGGCACTGTGTGTTGTCTATTGCACACTTGATTAGTGTAATATTCTCATGAGGTATTTGATTGCTCTTCCAATCTTTTATATGCAGGTTCAGTTGGTTCCAGTGATACCCCAGACAGTCATTCACCTGCCAGAACAAAGGATGCGACATCTGGACGCATGTTTATCGATCTGAATGTAGCCCAGGAAGATGATTTAAATTCCTGTCATGATCCCTCCAAATTGGTGTGTTCTACTTCAACTAGTACAGCTACAAGGCAGTCTGGAGGTTTTTGCAGCAATTCGAGCAAAACATTCCTCAAAGGAAGTGAATCTAGTATCGGATCATCGAAAGGTTCCTCCGTAACAGTTGCCACAAATATCACTGTTCCAGATAGTTCAAGGGAAGTATTCACTGCTGGTGTATTTCGTGATTTCCAGAGCCACAAGCCTTTCTTTATGGAGACGTCAAATCCACTTCCGAGAAAAAATATCCACCATCAGATATCGAGATTGGACTCTCAGGGTTCTAGGGAAAAGGAAGTACCACGGAAAGCACTTTCAGTTCATTCCAGTGGTGAAAATAATTCTTGTTCAGGTTTAGCTAAACTGGGAGGCAGCGAGGCCGCAAATTTTACGGGACAAGTACAAGCAGCTGTTGTTGTGCATAGGGATAACCAAGAGGAGACTATAACAGTAGTTTCTGATCACGAAATGGAAGGCTTTGACTTAAATATAGCGCTTGAGAGCACTGATTTTCCAGCAAATTTTGAAAGTAGTTATTTAAGGCAACATGTAAATAGTGATGGCAGACATTGTTTAGCTCAGAATGAGGATCAGCAAAATATTGCTCCCATTGAATGTCCAATTATGAGAAACCAGAACATGGCTGCTGAGTGCACGGATGGTGAGGATGTACAGAGTCCAGTTTCTGGACTTGCAATTAACAGGTCGGTTGTGATCCCGGAAACCCCTCAAGGCCGCGATTATGCATGTCCACGATCGAGATCGTCATGTAATGCAGCATCAGTTGCGCCTGAAGCTGTGAGCTTTCATGAAACAGAGATGGGAGAGGATGAAAAAAGTGCTGCAGCAGCAGCCGAGACACTTGTTTCCATGTTTGCGAGCACTTCTGCATGGTTGGCAGATGGTCCTGGAAGGAACAGTGAATCAGACACTGAGGATGCAAGGCAGGAACCTGCACCTTCTCTGAATTCTTTTGAGGAAAGCATACTGAGCCTAGAGGATATGAAAGATGATGGGGAATCGATCCCAGTGACAGCACCCGACAAGGATGGTCCTTCATGTGGGATTAAGCTGAAGAGAGGGAGGGGGTTGAGAGATTTCCAGAGGGAAATATTACCTGGGCTTGTGTCTTTGGCGAGGCACGAGATATGTGATGACTTGCACTCCATAGGGTACGAAATTAGGAAGACTCGGTCACGGAGAAGCCCTGGTGATGAGGGTAGTCCACCAACACGAATGCGACTGCCTAGGCGTTGTTCTACTGCATGGAACCGATGAACATGAAGTCCTTGACGTCACACCGTGGCATCATTTCACAACATGCAGCGGCAAGAAACAGGAAGGAAAAGCAGAGTTAGCTCTGAAGGCCGCTTTATCTAACTGGCTCTGTGAATCGCGCGGTGCGCTAAGCGTGCATTGCCGGAAAATGAAACCTGTTGTATCAATAGCCATTTGATTGGAGAGATTTTTTTTTTTCAATTGTAATCAGCAACTGCGACCAAAGGAAAAATCGTTGCGTTAGATGTAATTGTGCTTTAGGAGGTGCATATCTGAATGTAGCAACTGGTGGTGAAGCTAATCTCCTTTTGTCTTGTCTTTGCCGCTGGATCGTGTACTATAGTAGTTCCTGCCTGGCGGGATGATGGATGGGCTAGCTCCATAGAATTGAATTGAATGGAATGGAATAAAAGGTTGGTTGTGTGTTCTTGCACCTTTCACTGCAGATAGAGCTGCCTGTGGTCTATTTTGTCATTGAGGTAGCTGCGGATTCACTATATGGTGTGTGCAAAGTATATATATGCCTATCATGATTCACTATATGGCGTGTGCAAAGTATATATATGCCTATCATGTCTAAATTATGAACCGGAAGGGCTATCAATAGAAGTTACAAGCAAAGTCGGATCACATTGCACTGCACTTGTGAGAGGAGTCAGAGAAATAGGAGTATATATAATGTGGTGCATCAGTAAAACTTGGACAGTAGGCGCGATATGCGTTGATGTGGATTATATATTGTCCACCCTGCATCTCCCTCTGCAACCGATGCAGGTAATTGGTTCATCAGTGCCCAGAGAATACTAATGCGCATCTAAAAGAATTTATAAAAAATCTCCATTCCCTTCGAAAAATGTTAAAGAAGTTTGACTTGAGACAAAGCTAAATCGATTTACGATTTGGATGGAAGGAATGTCGTCATCATTAGATAAACTTGATGTTAAAACTTGTGTTTTGCAATATAAATAATGGTCTACTTGTATATCATAATTCATTAACAACTGAAATTGCCAAAAGCCAAAACTGCCAAGAATATAACCAGAACAACCTGAATTGAGATGGTAACTACAGCTGAGATCTCAGATTCGGGTCAAGAACAACGAGTCCATCAAGGATTGTAATTTGTAACGCTAAACATGGTTGGATTCGACTTCACAAGTCGCTCACGATGACATAGAAAAAGAAAGTAAAAAAGTAATTTTTTTGTCCCAACTCGACTTCTTGATCAACGCGTCTGCATCTCGATGTCGCCATCGCCTCCAGTGCAGGTTCCCGCCGACGAGAGGTCGTCGTCGTCTCCGCCCCTGGGACAGAGAGGCATCGGCATCGGCATCGGCATCAACAAGTGCCCGAAGCGGATGGCGTCCGTGGAGGACGCAGACGACGTCCTCGTCCACGTGTTCGCGAATCATCTGGACATGGCCGACCTCCTCCGCTGCGCAGCCACCTGCCGGCGCTGGCGCCGCCTAATCGCCAGCGAGGCCGAGTTCCTGTGCCGCGGCGACCGTCTCGTCCTCAGCGCTGTCAACGCCGTCGGCTTCTTCCATGAAACGAGGCACCACGGCGACCCGGGCCGTTTCCTCCCGTCCCCGTCATCCACCTGGCGTGCCATCCTAGGCGCGGCACTCGACGACGGCGGCGACCTGCTCAAAAACTCCCGCCTCGTGGCGTCCCGGGGAGGTTGCCTCCTCCTCGAGCTGCGCGGCGCGTCGGAGCCCCACGCGGCGCTCAGGCTCGCCGTGGTCAATCTCACGACCGGCGGCGTCTTCAACCTCCCCTCCCTCGCCGGGAACGACAGGCCGTCGGAGCGGTACGCCTGCGCGTTCCTCACCGCCGCGGATCTCCACGACGGCGGCGGCGGTGGCGTCCATCCGCGGCCCGCGGGTGCGGGATCCGCCGCCGGTTTCCGTGTCATCCTCTTCTACAAGAGCGTCAAGGACTCCATGGCGTGCCGGTCCTGGTCGTCGTCCGACGACACCACCAGCGCGTGGGCGCCGGAAGGCACGGTATCCGGCGCCAACGTCGACAGGCGGCGGCTGGCCAAGATGGCCGACAACGCCGGCGTGGCCGTCCGCGGCACCGTGTTCTGGCTGTCCGGCAAGGTGGTGCTGGGGCTCCGCGTGGACACGCTGCGGGGGACGGTGGAGTCGCCCAAGTGGTACGACATGCACCGCTCCGGCTAACTGTACCCGGACCGCCGGCTCACCGTGCTGCCGGACGGGCGGCTGGGCGCCGTGCAGCTCGGGCGAGGCGACGCCGGCACCTTGGTGGTGAACGTCTTCTCCCGGAACGACGGGAAGGGGGAGAGACGCTGGGAGTGGGAACGGGCGCGGGACGTCGAGCTGGAGCCGCTGCTGCCGCCGCCGCCGCCGGCCGCCGCCGGTGGCGCGAGGAGGACGATCCGCCTCGGGGCGGTCTGTGAGGAGAACGGACTCGTCTTCTTTGCGACGACGACGATGGATGGCGGCGCCTGCTGGCAGGGAAAGAAAGTGGCGCCGTACGCGCTGGACCTGGAGAGGAAGAAGGTGCAGGCGACGCTGGTCCGCCATGCCGGCTGCTGCTGCTATTGCAAGCCATCTTGTAGCAGGCTTGTGGCTTTCATGGCGACGACGCCGGTGGCCTGCCTGCCGTCGCTCGGTGCGTGAGATCATCTCGCTCGTCTCGTGTAAAGAAGATGGTGTGTACGTGCGTCGTCGTCTTTCAAGAAACTGAACCTGACTTGCATGCAGAGTCTGGTAGTAGGTAGTTTTTGCTCTGTTTTCTGTCCTCCTCCGACGAACTTGTATTTCCTCCGTACTAATTTATAAACTGTTTGACTTTTTTATATAAAAAATATACACTTTGGGATTGATCGCTAGATTCATCAGTATAATAATATTTTAAGGTTAATCGCTAGATTCAACATAAAGATTACACTTTAGCTTTGATGTTCAACGAGACACTGTTTTGCATCGAGGAAAGCCACTAGGGAGCAATACAATAGAAGAATAATTTGGAATACTAGATAGCATATTGTATCTTTGCTATTTCATATTTGTGTAATTGAGGATGTACTCTATTGATTTTATATAATTTCCGTTAAAAAAGTTAGAGAAGTATGTGGATGGAAGGAATATATCTTGACCATTAGATAAATTGCCAAAATCCAAATTTTCAAGCATATAACCAGAACAACCTGAATTGAGATGGTAACTACAGCTGAGATCTTCAGATCCATAATCATCAAATAATCTCCACCTAATAATAAAAAAGCAAAATTTCAGCCTATTTTTTTTGTCCATCCATTTTTTTCGTCCACCTCTTCCTAACTACCGGATTATGGAGAGTTTCTTACGTCCAGTTTATATAATCCCTGGTCATATGAGTTAGGACAGCTTACGTCTAGCAATAATCGAGACAGAGTCTGATTGTTACAGGAAGAACAAAATGATGGAGAACTAAGCTCTACACTACAACATGCCTGAAGCAAAGAGGACTTACAACCAAAATTGAAGCATTGTGTAAGTGCTAACCTACTCCACCACTACATACAATGATGTTAAAAGTGAACACATGCCCTTGAATTAATCATGACTCAAGAAGTGAATATTTTTTATCTAACAACAAAGCTTCATTCTTGATCAAGTTGTTAGAAAGAACATCCCTTGAGTACAACTTGCTTAACAATTCTCTAGCCTCCTTCAAATAGCCCTCATAAGCAAAACCTTCAATGAGTATAATGTAGGTCAATTCATCAGGCATACAACCACAGGACACCATATCAGCAAGCACATCAATAGCATAATCTGTTCTCCCATTTCTGCAAAGCCCAAGCAGTACTGCATTGTAGAGTACTGTCTGAGGTGATATACCTGAATCTTGCAGCTTATGAACCACCTGAGTGCCTCTTCAATTTTATCCTCTTTATTCAGACTCTCAGTTAACAACTGGTACATCTTATCTGTGTTGAATCCTTTGCTTGCCATTTCATTCAACAACTCAAGGGCTTGTTCCATCTTGCCAGAGGCGGCCTCCGCGAGGGCCTGGTGCCCGCAACTGGTGGCCACGGCCGGCTACTCCGTGGCTTGAGCGACGGCGGCGGTCGAAGCTCGTCGTGGTCACATGAAGCGGCGAGGGGCGGCTGCTGGGCACGAGTCAAGGACTCGAAGTGGAGGCAGCACGTTTCGAGTCCTAGCTTTGAAGGAAAATAGAAGGATTTTTTTTCCCGATTCCAAGTCGCAACAATGAGCGGGACTCTATCGATGCCGTTCAGACGGCACGGGGGCGTCGTGGGACCACGGCAGCAGACCAAAAATTGCTGGACCAAATTTTGTTGACCGAAAAAATTAGCTGAAAGTTTTGCCTCTTTATTATTAACTAGTAAATATGCCCGTGCGTTGCTACGGGTGAGTAATACATTTTTAAAACATCCATGTGAGCTGGATTCATGCCAAGGATTACCGAGATTCAGTGCGTTATTATGAGTGAGTTATACATTCTTAATTCGTATAAAAATTAAATATCCTTTGTTTGGTAGAACACATATGAGAGTTGGAGTCATGTCAGGGATTCGTTTCTTGGATTTCACCTTACCGAGATTCAGTGAACCGTGTCCGTGTGTGCAACAATCCATGTAGCCACCAATATTTGCAACATCTCCTAGCTGCCACTGCTCAACACCGGTCGGCGTCGTTTTCCCGCCGGCCGTCAAGTCGTTCCGCAAGCACCAACTGCTTCATCTTTGCATCGCTCGAGCATAACTCCTCCATGTCAGCTATTCGTATAGCACAGCTGTGATCCCTTCATGCCGCGCGCATGCACACAGCAGTCTAGTGGCGCTGGCAGTGCACGCCGTTTCAGTGGTCTCCAATTGTTATGCCACACACAACTGGTAAGTGCCTGAGTCCAACTCCATGTGTCCATTGACCTTAATCGAAGTTCAAATAATACAACTGCCAATGTTCCAAATAAGGAAACAACTGGCAAGCTAATAGTTGGAACCCCAAACTTCTTTGCACTACTCCATCACAGTAATTCACCATTCTGGAGGAAACATTCAGTGCCTTCTCCAGGATGAGGTTCTTGAATAGGCTCTCAGCAGTAATATGATAGAAACACAAAAGTACCAAATAAAGTCAATAATATTTCATTTAGGTAGTGGCTGAGGAACAAGCCGAGCATTAACAAAAAAAACTGAGAGGCAAAGAGTAACAGTAGACCCTTTGTATCTTATAATCAAAAGGAACATGGGGCATTTACAAAGAGAATGTATACCTCTCTGCCACCTTGAGCTTTTCAGCAACAATAGCAAGGTCAGGCCAATGTTACTCTACCTTAGAACCATACGAGAACAGACATGGAAGAGGTTCTTTTCAGAGCCAATATTACTCCACCTTAGAACCATAAGAAAACAGACGAAGCTATCATGGCTCTTTTGGAAATGTCAGGCATTGGTAAGCAAACACATGAAGAGAAAAAATGCCTCAGCAAAGAATAATCAAAAGAATACTCACCAATGACCACATGAACTGAATCTCTACGAACCAAGTAGGTAAGCTACTTTACCACAGGTTCTGAAAAATCAGAAGCATGATACCTTTTGATAGTGGATGGATGTGCTCTAGTGCCGATTTCCACAAGAGCAAAGTCAAAAGATAGAAATGCTCATCACCAAGTAACTGGGTGTGATCAGCTTGGACAATTAACCTCCTTCCATCCCAAATTAGAAGCAAATCAAAACCTTTCTTCATATACATAAACACCAACTAATATTGTGAAACATGTACCACACAAACATTTGGATCCAACAAACTAAAAGAGATAGCACAAAAGGGGCGTTTTCCCCTTATCAAAAACCAGAGGGTTCAAACTGTTTGGACCCGAAGTAATGAATCCATTCTTAGACCACACCAAACTGTTTCATCTTGAAATCCAAACTGAACCAATCCATCAATAAGTGAATCACATTTGCATCCAAACTAAACTTGTCCTAGCAGAAAAACGAAATAAGCAAAGTTTTCATTGCACCAGTCACAAATAACTCTTTTCAAAACTTGACACTGAAGTGTCAAAAACCATCTAACATGTCATTTTTCTTATAATAAAGTGCAACCTAGCAGAGAGGAACTTCTCTCTTTACTACCAGGAACTATGTCCTCTTCCAGACAGAAAGATGCCAGAAAGGTGCTTATTATTGATTGGATGCCATTAGCTAACGACCATGCTTATGCAATATATTACGATACATATTCCCTTAATATCATTGACCATAAACAGAAGCACTTGGAAAGAGTTGCCCTGAAACTCAAAATAAAGTTTGTTTGTATAGCAATGTAACTCCTTAATGAAAGTCGACTCGATAGAGTAACTCAATAATATCTGCTAGGAACCTTTTGACATAAATTTAACCAGTTCCAGTAATAAAAATAGGAGACTTTGAACCATGCAGATAAAAGAGCAAAGGATAAAAATAAACATTTCTCTATAATACATCTTGCTACCAATGTTCTGTTTATCTGTTTCAGATTTCAGCAGTGTCTAAAACAAGTAGGGAAAAATGCATGGACAATTGGACATATGATAAGACAGAGTTACCAGCTACAAATTTGATTGACACATCAAGGGCAAGGTATCATTAAACCTAGCAAAAGAATTAAAACCTAAATCAAAAATTGCAGTCAATTCCCATCAGATTAAGTAACATGGTTTAAATATTCATATTCAGGCATCAAGAGAAACCTTTCTATTTTATACATTTTGCCTTGATTGTCTCAGTCACCTACTTCCTGCTGTGTGCTGGAGGCTAGCGCAGAGATATAGGCGCCTCGTCATGACACTAAAGTTCATCCTATCACAAGATAATACTTACCATCATCTATTCGACTTAATTAAGCAAAAAGCCTAAGTAGCCTAGAAATCACACCAGGAAGAATTCAATTCATAATAAGTTGTCAAATGTAAGATAATTAAGTAAACCATAGGGATCTTGAAAGCCCCTAAAGGCCCTAATGACTGGATTTAGACAAAGGAGAACAGATTAGCGAGAGGGAGTGAGGGACGACAAGGAAAGAAAGATACAACCTGAGGGGGTTGCCGCTCTCCTGGGTGACTTCCCAGCTGTAAACGTGGGGCGCAGTCTCAGTGGCCTCATCGATCCCATCCTTCTGTGATGGCAATTCCCGCAGCTGCTCATCCATCAGGCAGAATTTGTTGAAAGAAACCATATTCTGGAAGGCAAAAATAAAAGCCAAAATTAGTAAAATGTAAAACTAAGAAATAAAATTAGTAGAATGTAAAACTAAGAAATAATGCAATATAGTGCTAAACTTCAAACAGATACCAGATCCAATCTGAATGGAGTAAACACATATACTAATTATACTAACAATTTTTAATTACAGTAGCTTTCAACAAGAAAAAATCAAAAGTTTTATTTACCTCACAAGAAAAAAAAAAAAAAAATCCAAATTCTGATTATAGTAGTGTCCAAGAAAAAAAAAAAAAATCTAATATTACATCTTAAATTGGCAGGCTCGGGTTATACTTGTCATAAAAATCATCTAATCAGCCATTTACTTATCTACAAAATAAGAAGTTAGAGATAATGAATCAATATCACAATAAAAAAGAATAGATAATACAAAATTACATAAAGATGACACTTTTACCAAATAGACAATACAACATTACATAAAGATGACACTTTACCTACAATAAAAAGGATCAACAATACAAAATTACATAAAGATGACACTTTTACCTTGTGGGACATAGTCATATGTATCAGCTTTGATATGCATCTCTTCTAATTGCTTATCATCATGTATTCCGCTCACTTGCTTGTCTTTCAATTCAGGACTCGGAGGTAATGTCTGGATAGTTCGAGATACAGGTGAAGGTAATGGATCACTATCCAACAAATCCATTGAAGACAATGGATTACCATTTAACTTTCTTTCGATCCAAAAATTCTGGCCCAGAACATTTAACTTTCTTTAAGGGTTGATTACCAAAATCCTCAACAACGCTTGATTGAACATTATGATCCGTTCTCTCTAAACATATCAATAAACCAAATATTTTATTTCTAATATATTTGCAGAAAAAATAAACCAGGAAAAAATTGTTTCTTTTTGACATATTACAATTACAATGAATCAGGCCAGGAAAAAATGTTTCTTTTTGACATATTACAATTACAATGAATCAGAGCCTGAATCACAAATTGGCCTAGCACAAGTGTACTTTGATAGAACATATGAATCATCTATTATCAAACAAAGCCACATATGAAAAACTAAACCTAGCAAATCCATAATACATAGGGAATATCATATGAGCTAATCTTCAAATAAAAAAATCCCACAAACTAACCTTGTCCATCGTGTGTATGGTAAGATCAGAGCATTTTGTTCTTGCTCAGCTCGAATTCGAAGGTGAGGTCTATTCGTCGAGACGCTTCTCTGCTTGGCGAGATTAGGTACAATTCAAATGTGAGATCGACTCGTCGGCGCTTCTCTACTCAATGAGATCAGGTACTTGTTCTTGGAGGATTTCCCAATTACAGCAACAGTATATATATATAGGTAAGAAAAAAGTAGAAGCCACCGTGAAAAAGGAAAAAGCGGAAACATTGCGAAAAAGCAATTCATGTCGGACGAGAAGTTCGTAACATACCGATATAGGAGCGTTCGATCTGATTCGACTCCCATAGGGAACGACCTGGGGCTGCCCTGTCGGGCCTAGGGGCCTACGACGGCCGGAACAGATGGGAGGGCGCGGGCCTGAGACGGATTCCAACTCCCACATGGGAACGGCCTGAGTTACCGTGGCGTCCGACCTGGGTGCCTCCGACGGACCTGACGGGCGGGCGGGGCGCGCCAGATGTGCAATGGCCGGGACGGGCGGCCGAGCAACCGGCTGTGGCCGTGCTGGGCGGCCAAGGTTTCAGGCGGAGGCAGCCTAGGCGCCGCTGCCATCCATCTCCCGGCAGGCAAAGTCCAGCGCAAGGAACGACGGGACGACGAAGGAAGAAGCACGGACGCCGCGGCCAGGCAACCGGCTGAGTGGCTCGTGGCTGCGCTGGGCGGCCTGGGTTGCCGAGGCAGCCTGGTCGCCGCCGCCATTAATCTCCCGGTGGGCGAGGTCACGACGCGAGGAACGGAAAAGCTAGAGGAAGAAGGACGGGATGAGGGACGGGGCTGTTGGGCTGTTTTTTATTTTTTTTAGGGGAAGCTGTTGGGCTGATGAGGCAAGCAGGAAAAAAACAGTGGGCCGGTAGTTGGATTACAAAGAGAATGGGCTGGACGAAAAGAACGGGCTGGACGAAAAAGATGGGCTGAAAGTTTTGCCTCTTTATTATTAGGTATAGATTAGGTAGGTATAGTTATATAGATATAGATATAGATAACAATACTCATCTCAACTCGGCTTCTTGATCAAGGCGCGTCTGCATCTCGATCCCTCTCGATGTCGCCATCATCGCCTCCGGTGCACGTTCCGCCCCCCGCCCGCCCGGCGCCGATCGCCGACGAGAGGACGTCATCGTCGTCTCCGCCCCTGGGAGGCATCAGGCTGTAGCATGAGCGAGTGCCCCACGCGGATGGCGTCCGTGGAGGACGCGGACGACGCCCTCCTCCACGTGTTCGCGAATCATCTGGGACATGGCCGGCGTCCTCCGCTGCGCCGCCACCTGCCGGCGATGGCGCCGCCTAGTCGCCATGAGGCCGAGTTCCTCTCTGCAGCCACGTCCGCCCGGCGTCGTCACCGGCGTCAACCTCGTCGGCTTCTTCCATCAAAAGCGAGACATTTCGACGACCCGGACCCTAGTTTCCTCCCGTCCCCCCTCCTCTGGCGCGCCATCCTAGGCGCGGCACTCGGCGGCGGCGGCCCCCGTTCAAGAACTCCCGCCTGGTGGCGTCCCGGAGGGCTGCCTCCTCCTCGGCTGCGCGGCGCCTCCGACTCCGGCCGGCGCTCGGGCTCGCCGTGATCAATCTCACGACCGGCGGCGTCTTCCACCTCCCCTCCCTCGCCCGGGAGCGACAGGCCGCCCGGAGGCGGAATGCGCTGCCTGGCGTTCCTCACCGCCGCCGACCTCCACGACGGCCAGGGCGTCGTCCCGTCAACCCGCGGGATCCGCCGCCGTTTTCCGTGTCCTCCTCCTATACAAGAGCGTCAAGGACTCCATGACGTGCCGGTCCTGGTTGGTCGTCCGACACCAATGCGTGGGGGCCGGAGGGCAAGGTGTCCGGCGCCAACCTCGGGAGCCGGCGGGCCGGGCGAGATGGCCGACGTCGCCGGGCGTGCCCGTCCACGGCACCGTGTTCTGGCTGTCCGGGTCCGGCAAGGTGGTGTTCGGGCTCCGCGTGGACACGCTGCGGGGAATGGTGGAGGCGCCCAAGTGGTACGGCATGCACCGCTCCGTCTCCGGCTCCGGCTCCGTCTGGCGCCACTGTACCCGGACCGCCCGGCTCACGGTCTTTGCGGACGGGCGGCTGGGCGCGGTGCTCTTTCGGGCGAGGCGACGCCGCACCTTCGTGGTGAACGTCTTCTCCCGGAACGACAGCAGACAGGGAATAAGCGGCGGCCGGTGAGGCGGTGGGTGTGGGAGCGGGCGCTGGACGTCGACCTGGAGCCGCTTCTGCCGCCGCCGCCGTTCGAGTTCGTCGTCGGTGGCCCGAGTACGATCCGCCTAGGGGCGGTCTGTGAGGAGAACGGCCTCGTCTTCTTTACGACGATGGATCGCGTCCTTCAGGTGGCGCCGTTCGTGCTGGACCTCGAGAAGAAGGAGGTGCAGGCGATGCTAGTCCGCCATGCGGAAAGCTGCTGCTTTTTCAAGCCGTCCTGTAGGCTTGTGGCTTTCATGGCTACGACACCGGTGGCCTACCTGACCGGGCTCGGTGCGTGAGATAATCTCGTCTCGTGTTTAATCTATGTACTAGCAAAAAATATGCCCGTGCGTTGCAACGGGACAAAAAATCTAGTATTAATAAGAAATTATAAGTGTTAATAAGAAATTATGGCATGAATAGATGTCGTGTTAATCTTATATGAAATTAAAATAATAGTTTTTTCTCCTGTTAAACATAATGTGCTACCATTAAATATCGTTGGAGCAAATCATGAGGTACTCGAGAGTGCCACGTGTGGCAGACACCTATAGTTGGGGAGCTGCTAGAGCTCATCGCAATCGAGGCTCATTGTCCTTATTTTTTTCTTGATTTTCTAAATTCCTTTAGGGTTTATTAATATTTGCTTGTTTATTTTGACCAATGTGTATTTTTATTTATATATTATGACTAACAACACGACATTTAAATTAAGATTAGATGCTTTTAAATATGTCTCACCCCCTCCCCCAATAAAAGTCTCCAACTTGTGAAGGTGTTTTTTATCAAGAACCGTCCCTAACAGGGATTCCAAATACAGGCCATCCCTAGAGATCGTGCATTACAGTTTTCTCATCGAGCAAACCAAAAAATTGTGTGCTAAACTACAATTATCCACATATTGTATTTGTATCTCTCTTCTAATCAATCAATTGTTAGCTAAAGATAATTTAAATAGTTGATACACTATTAGTACCAGATAATGACACAATCCAATGGAATGATACACCGCTGGAAAAGTTAAGCTTTGCTAAATTGCATTAGCAAACATAGAAACAGAACAGCTACAACATACTGTTCATGCAAAAAATTTAGTCACCTGAAGAAACACTATCGAACTGACCAAGATGGAAATCTGCAATGGCAGAAGCAACTCCTGAGGAAAATCGAAGATGCAGCAAAGGAGCAGACATATGAATACAAGCTGCTAAAAAAAATTTGTATAAGAAAACACAAGTCAAGTGATCCAGCAGAAGCAAGCTGTGATTAAATTAAAAAGACCCTGCTAAGCCTCACAAAAATCTGTGTGTAGCTTCTTCACTGAACCTGATCCATACAGTTCTGGTGCTCCTGTTCATGAAACATTGTCGTTTTAGAAACAATGCAGAAACCGAAGCTAACCAAATCTACACCAAAACAAAATCCCACAAACGGGAATTTGGATCACACGGCCTCACACCATCACGAGAAACCAAACCCAACTGACCCATCCAAAAATATTAAAACTTTCTCAGTTTCTCACAAATCTCAGAATCCAGTAAAAACAGGAAAAAATGTTTTCCGTTCAAGTTAGCATCTCATATCTGTGTTTATTGTAAAAAAATTGTGCTAAAAATTAGTTAGTATGCATGAGGTTCAAGAACTTCACAAATTGTTAGTTAATTTCCTGAAGTAAATAATCCATGTACTGATGTAGGCTGTTGAAAATTATGGTTCATTGCCACAGAGCATCTCTTTTCAGTGCTTTGTGCAAATTCTGCGAGCTAGGTGAATCAAAGTCCGTAATGACTGTAGATCCAATTTTCAGTAGTGCATTGTTGCAGCCTCCAAGGAAACTTTTCAGTAACAGTTACTCATTCTGCTTGCCAACCTTTGTACTAAATTTCATGGTGATTATTAAGCAATATATAGATTCTTCTTTCAGAACCAGAATCCTTTAGATATTGAAGAAATATAACCACTTTGTTGAGGCTGCAGAGCCCTTCAAATGAGTCTCGCATATATGAGAAAGGCAGAGGATGAACTAAAGCACAGCCATAGGGTAAGAATTGATCTTAGACTGGTTCGATAATCAACAGTTTCAAGTGCTCTAATAATTATACAATAAAAAAATCGTCTACGTTATAAAAAATATATGAGGAAGCTATTTGACTATCTCTAAATCTAAGTATTTTTTATACATCTAAAGAAGTTTTGAACTCAAATAGGTAAGTTATCTTCACATTTATTTTCCTTCAAAGTCAATAGCCATCCCTTTGTAATAGGATAATTAACATATAAGCATCATATAAGTGAGAAAAACTTTTTATATAAAACTAATATAAATATTTATGGTTTTTACCTTTATTGGTGGCAATTGTAGTTCTTCATCTTTCCATGTAGACCTGATCTCTTTAAAGGTCAGACAACATTGTACCATTTTTCGTATTTATGGTTTTTACCTTTATTGGTGGCAATTGTAGTTCTTCATCTTTCCATGTAGACCTGATCTCTTTAAAGGTCAGACAACATTGTACCATTTTTCCTTGGGGGATTAGAAGAACATGACCATAAGAACACATTCAAAGCCACATGAAGTGGATAATGGAGCCATCAGAATCAAAATTAACTTGTGTTGAGTTGACTTGTTTTCCCTGAGAAGAAGAACAAGCAGACTCTTCTCAGATGGATGCTGATGCCAAACAACTTACTGTGGAACCTAAACTCCAGTAGCATCAATGCTCAAACTTTAAACACATTTAACAATGACAAAAGCTTAGGTGATGCAAAGAATTGCCGCTGTTTTACCTGCTGCCTACCGGATTTCACTGTGTAGTAGCAGCAGGAACACAGAAGCAGCCAACAAGAAGCTATGGGGACTCTTCCCAGTATGTATCTCTCAAGATCGAAATCATACACAGCAACATCAGGAGTGCTCGGTGGGAAACTTCCACCGAAGATATTAATATGTCTATATATACATATACATCCCACTAATAGATCATCATGCTATATATGAATATAGGGAAAATAAAGCAATTTGATCCGTGCTGGGGAGGAGTTCGTATTGGAAAATAATGAAGTTTCACCCGTGTGCTTGAAGAGTTCCTTTCGGATGTCATTGGGACTTATCTGTTTCCTAATCGATGATCGAAGATGATGACGCTGATGTTGAGAAGCCCCAGGTGCGTCGGCAGTCAGCGCCACCTTGAACGCGAAACGCCGTCATCGCACCCACTCCCCCACATCGTGCTCTCGGCAATAACACCACCGCCTTGCTTCTACATATCTAGAAAAAGAGCCTTGCCTCTACATGTCTAGAATAAGAGACGATCTTTATGGGGAGGGGGGCTTGTCGTTCCTCACCCAAGCTCCAATCCTCCTTTGCTGCCAATAAAAAAACCATCCTTCGCTGCACGGTTTGGCAAGCAGCGGCGCCACCGCGACTGGGGAGGGGGCCGAGCCGTTGACGGCGAGCTTCGGCTGCCAGGCAGATGGGCGCGGCGGGGAGGGGGCGGGCTCGGCGAGCACCGGCCGTCGGCCGCCGAGAGGCCGACGCGGCCCTGGGCGCACCGATGGGATACGGCGGTGACCTTTGGGTGAAAGAGGCGGATGGGCGCGGCGGGGAGGGGGCTGACACGGCGAGCGCCGGCCGTCGGCCGCCGGGAGGCCGATGCGGCCCTGGGCGCACGGACGGGAGTACGGCGGTGGCCAGGCCTTTTTTCACAGGAGCGACGAGTGCGTCTGACTTTTTTTCCATGAGTCATCGATGGGAGCGAGTGGGCCGGGTCGAATGTGAGCAACTGAGACAGTTGGGCCAACGAATAAATGGGCCGGACGAAAATCTAGGGGGAGAAACTCTTCCCTTTTAAATATTAGGTATAGATATAGATATCAGAACTCTTTATAACTCGCTGGACAGTGAACCCATGCAAGCTGTCTACCCCATTAATAATCTACTAGCACATGATATTGACATATTATCTACTAACATATGTCTAGTAGTCTATATCAACGTGCCACATCATCCACTAAATTTATTTTTTAGTACCTTCTCCTTTTGTATAAACTATATATAGTATAATTTTATGTTAAATTATCTGTGATTCCTGCAGCTAGTAGTTATTAAAAGAAGAAGATGATAGTTTTGCAAAATAGCTCTTAAAGAATCTCGCAATATTTTTTTATGTTTCATGTTTCTAAGCTATCTTGCAAATAATCTCCTCCAATTTTTTACATCAAGCAATGCAGTCCTTATATTAACATACGGGCATGAGTTCAAATCTACTTAGATGAATATAAAACCCAAACAAAGTGTAGAGACTGAAATGAATATAAAACCCACCAAACAAAGTTTAGAGACTGAAATAAATATAAACCCCAACAAAATTTAGTGACTGGAATGACATACTTGTGACATTATTGCACCGTCGTCTTTCAAGAGTCAAGACACTGAACCTGGCTTGCATGCGGAGCCTCGTATGTGGGTTTTGCTCTGTTTGCTGTCATCGTCCGACAAGGCGACAAACTTGTACTCCGTACTATTAGTAGCACAAAACAAAACCGTGTTATTTATACTACTACAGCATATTTTAATTGGGCTGTATGGAGTATGGACATGTATGAAAACTATTCATTTTTCTAATGTCAGTTGCAGACTCAGAACACCTGAAAAAAATAGGCATATGCTAAGATGAATCAAAGCACATGAGATAACTACTCTGGCTGTGAAATATGTGAGGATGACTTGAGAACAGATGGCATACCTACATGACAAAACATATTTGCCTACTTTTATTCGCAAACATATGCACATGACCACCGCGATAAGCAGATGGCGTGACCCTGCTTCTTCTTCTTTCACCCCTGCTTCTGCTTCCTCCAGCTCCCGTACCAGAAAGGAATTGAACAAGGCGCTAGGGTTCCAGTAAAGCAGGCCGTCTTCTTCTCCATTTCAGAAGGCTTAGAAGGAAGGCTTGGAGGAGGTAGAGGCTGGCCAGGCAGTGGAAGGCTTGGAGGAGGTAGGCTGGCTAGACGGTTGGCCAGGCAGTGGAAGGCTTGGAGGAAGTAGGCTGGCTAGACGGTGAGGACGGCGGGCTGCGTTAGGGCCTTGTCTCGAAGGAGGCGGCTGGGCCGAGGTCGCCGGGGTGGGGGGGTGGAGTCGCGGTGAGCTCGCCGGCAAGCTGCCCCGGGTTTAGGGGTGGGCGGGCTCGAGGGACGGGGGTGGGAGCGGGGTCGATGACGGTGACCTAGGGTTAGGGGAAGGCGGGGCAGAGTGGAGGGGGCGGGAGGTGGGCAGCGCAACCGGTGGCGCGGCTGCTGCTGGCCGGAGATGGTAGCTGGTTAACGCCGTCCTACTTTATTTTGCCTACTGTATCATAGACCACGAAGAAAGATTGGCCAGTTTTCACAAGGTTGGCTGACCTAACGAGGGTCGCCCCTACGCCTCCTACTCAGCCCAATCTTGCTCAATTTGGTAAAAAAGCTCCTCACTCATCATAAGCCCAAGGGAAGTGGAGCTGCAGTAAAAAGCCCATAGGAATGTCGGACAATCCCATGGTCGCCTGACCATGAATTGGGCCTGAATCGACCATGAGTTGACCGAACCTAATCGGCCATGTGTTGGCACACAACACCACCTTTGGGATAGTACTGATAAACATTTTTTTTTTGGGGGGGGGGGCGAAGTACTATTATACATATTAGAAGAGATGGTAATGCAAAATTTCGGCGATCTTCGTGGCTAAATGGAAACGCACCATTGTACCTTGCACCTCACCTGTATCTACTGGTTTGGAGAAAGAATCAATCAGTATATAGAGGATGATCTAACTAATATGAACTGGGCTAGAGGTCTTTGGAGAATGGGCAGTTCAAAAAATGTATAGATTTGTTCAACTTTGGGACTTAGTACAAAATCAGCAGCTTAATTAAAGAAGATCAGGACTATGAATGAGATCACTTCAAAAATGGACTGCAGACGGGACCTACGTACAATAATGCCGAGTCTGAGTACCTGGCTCAGTTAAAGTATTGTACTGTATTTTTAGGTCGCACACAACATGGAAGGGTGCATGCCAAGGGAAAGCACAAATCTAACCATACCTATAAAACACGAGGCTCTGAGCGGGTCCGTCTTCCTCACAGGTTACTGCTCCTGTAACAGTGCGCAGCAACAGTAAACCTGTTAGCAACAGTAATGGGTCTGATGAACACTATGAACCGGGTAACAAACAGTGCGAGCCCATTAAGGAACAGTAAAACCTGTTGACAAATAGTAGCGGTTACGATGAACAGCACTAACCCGGTAAGAAACAGTATAAAGCCATTATGTAACACTAAAAGCCCGCTAACAAATACTAACTGGCTCGCAAACAGTAAAACACCCGTGTAACGCACAGGGTCCCTGCTAGTTATATGAACATTTGCTCGCCCTCTTTGGAAGTCGAAGAAAGTATATATTACTTGCTTACTGACATATACGAGCACTTTCCCTCTATCGAAGCAAGCATATATGTCAAGTGGCGCCAAGAGGACAAACCTCTTTCGTGGGAACACCAAAAAAAGTACAAACTTGGCATTCAATCCATCACTACAATGCATCTTTAAATATGACTCCACGCAGCAAGGCAACATCATCATCCATGTGTTGTGCCTGCGTTGCATATCTCCTGACTGAAATGAGGCCATTAAAGACAAATGAGGAGGCCTTTGGCACGGACAATCTGACGGGGGGAAACAGGTAACTAAAACGAGATGCAACCTCTTGATTTTAATTAATTTATTTATGTAAATATTTTATAGCATACTCTTGGATATCGAGTTCCATATTACTTTACTTCCTTTACACGTTTATTGTGATTTGAATGTAACACATGTGCTTAATCATTTCTCCATATATTATTTTATTTGGAAGCTAAGAGACACGCACCTTGTCCTGATAGTCAGGATGCATTGTAAGGCACATACATTTTTTACGTTGGTATGCTTATTTTTATGGTGTGTGTGCGTGTATCGTAATAGGTCGTGTCTCTGCTTAATAATTCAAGCAACAGTTTGAAGAAAACTCGTATGTGATTAACTCTAGAGAAAGTACTATCCCATGACCTTGCACCGTTTATTAAGTGACGACGAGGAGTGTATAATTTCATTCAATTCGAAATATAATACTTCTAAAATTATATTTCACAACTCCAATTAAAAATGACAGACCCTTCAACTTTTAACTTGCGGCATAATTCACTACTAAAACAAGGGTTTTCACAGGGGATTATTTTTGGATTTGCAGAGGCAGCATAATTCACTACTGCTACTGTTCCAAATTCTAAGTCACTTTTGATTTTCTATGTATGTATGTATGTATATTTAGGTGGGCAACAAAGGCTATATTCTAAAAAAACAACTAATGATTTAGAACGAAGAGAGTAGCACAGAATTTTTTTCTTAAAAGCTCATAGAAACCTTATCCATTCTGCTTGTTTACTCGTTTAGTTCGAAACTCTAAGACGTTTTCCAAGAAACCGGACGCTACCACGCCGAGCGACTATAGACCCATAACGATGATCCATAGCTTCGGGAAGCTCGCGTCCAAGCTCTTGGCGGCACGGCTCACGCCCAGGCTGCATAATCTCATTTCTGCCAACCAAAACGCATTCATCAGAAAACGCACAATACACGATAACTTCAAGTTCGTTCAGCGGGCGGCGGTGCAATTTCGCAAGAAGAAAATCCCCAAGGCGCTGCTCAAGCTCGACATTTCCAAGGCGTTCGACACAGTCAGCTGGCCTTTCCTGATCAACACGCTGCAGGCCTTTGGCTTCGGGGAGCGTTGGCGTAGATGGGTGGCAAACTTGCTGTCCTCCGCGACATCCCGCATACTGCTAAACGGCCAGCCAGGAAAGCGCATCCACCACGCTAGAGGAGTGAGGCAGGGGGACTCCCTCTCCCCGATGCTTTTCATCATCGCCATGGAAATCCTCGCACGGCTGTTTGCAACCGCAGCCGAGAATGGGCTCCTTCAGCCAACAGGGGATCCGGCAGTTAGGCACCACTGCAGCCTTTACGCCGACGACGCCATCCTCTTCATGCACCCAGGTGTGGAGGAGGCCAGGGCGATCAAGGAGCTTCTCAGGCTCTTCGGGCAGGCCTCGGGGCTGCTGACCAACCTAGCCAAATGCTCTATTACGCCGATCTACGGGGTGGAGGGGGCCATGGATGGACTCACCGACATCCTTGGATGCCAACGATCCGAGTTCCCAATCATTTATCTAGGCCTGCCCCTGAGCACGAAGAAGGTTCCGAAGGCGCGGATTCAGGCAACCGTCGACTCTGTTGCCCGAAGGCTGCCGCAATGTCACGGGCCTCTGATGGCGCGAAGTGGCCGTCTAGTATGGATAAAGTCGGTGCTGGCAGCCATCCCTATCTACGCGGCAATTGCAGATGGGCTACCAGTGTGGGCCCGCGAGGAGATCGACAGCATATGCCGCAGGTTTCTCTGGACTGGAACGGAGGGATCTGTGCGCGGGAAGTGCATGGTCGCGTGGCCTGCAGTGTGCCGCCCCACAGACATGGGCGGGCTCGGTATCCCCGACCTGCACCTCTCGGGCATCGCCCTGCAGTGTCGTTGGCTTTGGCTCCGACATACAGATGAAACACGTGCATGGGCCGACCTGCCCCTTTCCACCTCCCATGAAGTGCAGACGTTCTTTGACATGTCCACGTTCACCATCATCGGTAATGGGAGAGCGACCGCTTTCTGGACGGGCAGATGGTTGGACGGCAGGGCCATCAGAGACATCGCGCCCTCCCTGGTCGCATTCGTCGGCCAAAGGGACTTAGAAATCACATCAGTTGCCGACGGTCTGGCGGACAGAGCTTGGGTTCGCCAAATCACCGGAGGCCTCTCGGTGACGGCCATGCGCGAATACCTTCGAGTATGGGACTTAGTATCCCAAGTGCAGCTAAGTGACGATGTTGATCGGCTAATATAGCGATGGGCGGCCGACGGAAAATACTCCTCCAAATCCGCTTACCGGGCCTTGCACATGACCTCCCAAACCATTCCCGGCTGTTCCAGAATTTGGAAAACTTGGGCACCGCTCAGAGTCAAGATCTTCCTATGGCTAGCGATCAGGAGGCGCCACTGGACCGCGGACAGGAGGCGTCGCCACGGCATGGAGGCGGCCGACAACTGCTACATGTGCGACCAAGAACCGGAGACCATCGACCACATCATCACCTCCTGCTCATACTGAAGACAAATTTGGTGGAACATCGCAGCCGTGCTCGGAGCAGACGCATCGCAAATCGGGGGCGGCACCATGCTGGAGTGGTGGGACCGGTGGCGTCGGCGCTGGCACGGAGACAAAAGGAAGGGAGCCGACTCCCTCTTCGCGATCGCCGCCTGGGAGATATGGAAGGAAAGAAATGCCAGATGCTTCAGGAACGCGGCCACCCCAGTGCAGCCCTTGCTCCACACGATCAAGCGTACGGCGGACGAGTGGATTGAAGCCGGGGCGCGGAAACTTAGTTGTTTAATTCGTGAGTAATCGGCTTGTGCTATGAGGGGTAGGGGGAACACGCTTCACTACTATAATGAAGCGCAAATCTTTTGCGTAATCGGCTTGCGCTAATTAGCCCCCTGGGTACTAATTAATATTCAGTACCCGATGTAGTTTCCTCGTCCGCGCACAGGAGCGAAGGCTCGCACACCATCGGATGGCCGGCCGCCCACGGCCCAGTGGCCCACCTCAAGTCGTTTCCCATGCCAACTATTTTCTCTTCTTTTTTATTTTCTTTTTTTTTTCTTTCACATTTTTTTGACCCGAAGTAGTTGTATCGCTTGGCAGTCTTTTTAGTCGCATCTAACACGTTAAATACTATTTTAATTAGATCTTTTAGGAGATCCAAACGACCAAAACGATAAATACTTTTTTAATTATATCTTTTTTTAGGAGGCTTTTTCCTTAGGAGGAATGAGTGAGCAGCAGTATTACTTTAGATACCTTTTTCCTGGGAGGAATGAGATAGCAGCAGTATTTCCTTGCTTATAAACATGGTGCCAACAACGATCTTCAACCAGAGTACCGTGTTCTATTCATACAAGCGCACAGGTGATACCAATCACATATACGGAGCTTGAGCTATACTGAACAAATTTGGAATGGTAGTATTCTAGGCAAGCTGCATTCCAGTTAAAGGAAAATGTAAAACAGCTAGGGCACCAGTGGCCGAGAGCATGATCGCCCCATGTTGTGCAACATATAACAATCAAATGTACACAATCTCTAGAATTATAGAGCTAGTAGTAGGCAGAACACCACTGTACGTCGTCATGCCAGGTCCTTGTCATGAGCTTGTGCCATAGCCCTCAGGTCGTGTGCAAGGTACACATTCTTTGCAATTATATTTTCCTTGATTAACATTTTTTTGCTTGATCCCCTCCTTTGCTAGATAGCTTCATTGTAGAACTCAACGGCCAATACAAAAACAAAATGTTGTACAGCAAGCCCTTCAGTTATCAAAATAGGATTCTACATAGACTATTTTTAGTTAACACCATGCAGAATGTAGTTTCATATCGACAGAGGGATATGTCCCTGAATATGAATAAAGTCAGCGCAACCAAGAATTTCAGTTGAATTCAAACACACACAATATTTTGGTGACTAGAGCTACATAAATACATATATGTTCAAGGCACCAAAAAGAAAGTATTAGACTTGTACTATAACAATAAAACAAATCATATTGGCTCTTTCTGTTATGTGGGCGGCTAAGGTTGAGGGGATCGAGTTGAGGGAGCGGCGGTGGCTGCTGCGCTACAGTACCCGCGGGCTAGGGCTGCGGGGGATGCTGAGAGAGAGAGAGAGCGGAGGCTAGGGTTTTGGGCGCTAGGAACGCCGGCCGCGGGGCTCTGCCCACGGCCGGCAAGAGAGAAGGGATTTCCTTCTAATCTCTTGCTTGATTAGATTAATCCATCTCCTCTCCTTATATAGAGAGGTTAACTTGACCCCTAAGCAAGCGACTAATTAACCATAATGGGCTAAGGCCCAATAGGCCCTTGACTCCTCTAACACTACTCCCCACCCGGACATGCAGCTCGTCCTCGAGCTGCGACCTAACAATGATGCTAACTATGACTTCACTAGACACAAATCGAATACCTAAGAACAAGCCTTTTACATCTCGGCTTATTTTATTATTCCCAACCCAAAATAGATGAAAACTCTTGATTTCAGACTCCTGGACAAAAGGTGGACACCATCTATACACCGGACCTGCACGTGTAGAGCCACCTGGATCCCATGGATCCCATCTGGACGAAAGGGGCGCCTGTGTAGGGCCACCTGGAAGTGGTTGCAACAGCGACCAACAGAGGCGCCCTCGTGGCGGCTGGTGGCGGACTATAGCGGCGCTACACGACGCGCCCCCCGCCCGGTGACCCCATGCCTTCTCCCCACCGAACGGCTGCTGGTCTGCTCCACACAAAAGAAGAGCGGAGGGCTTTCGATGAACGAGGGGTGCTCCTCTCCAATTGCGGCTGCTGCAGACCTTGAGCTCGCTGCCTGCGGGTAAAACAAGATGCCCGCCGCCCGTGGGAGAAACCACATGCTGAAGGTCCCCGACGCAGCGGACAAGGTCGAGGTCCTCCACGCGGCGAAGCGCAACTTGGAGGATCTGCAATCGGGCGCTAGGAATGCCGGCCGCGGGGCTCGCCCCACGGCCGGCAAGTTGCACGCCTGCGGGGAGAGGGCGCCGCCCGCCAGAACTTCGTGGAGGCCGCCGTGAGCCGGCAGCAGGGGAGTGGATCCGGGAGCCCGCCATGTGGAGATGGAACGACCGCCTGGTCCTCCACGACGCCGCCGTGGGGCGTGTTTACGTAGGGGGCGGCGGTGGTGGAGCCGTGTTGGGGGTGGCGAAGACGCCGCGCCCATGCTGTCCAACGGGGGTGGCACGGCGGAGAACGTCGGCATCAGGCTGCCGCCGTGGAACAGGGGGCCATCCACCCCACCGAAAAGGACGCCCCAGGCTGGAGCGCCACCATGAGCCATGACAGCCCCGGTGAATGGAAGGGGCGGTATGTGCTGCTGGACGCTGGTCGCCGTGTAGATCGGTTCCGACAAACCGGCGATCCAAGCCGGAGCGGTGGCAGCGACAGGCTGCCGTGGCGGGGTGTCGGCGGCGGGTGCTGCTGCGTTCCAAGAAGGAACGCATGAATCCCGGCCACCATCTTGCCGAGATCGAGGATTGCCGCTGACAGCTGCTCGTTCGTCATGACGCCCAGGGCGGAGGAGGACGCAGGTGGAGGGCTGGACATGATCGAACCTAAGATCGCTGATACCAGATGTTATGTGGGCGGCTAAGGTTGAGGGGATCGAGTTGAGGGAGCGGCGGTGGCTGCTGTGCTACAGTACCCGCGGGTACTGTTCACAGGCTAGGGCTGCGGGGGGATGCTGAGAGAGAGAGAGCGGAGGCTAGGTTTTTGGGCGCTAGGAACGCCGGCCGCGGGGCTCTGCCCACGGCCGGCAAGAGAGAAGGGATTTCCTTCTAATCTCTTGCTTGATTAGATTAATCCATCTCCTCTCCTTATATAGAGAGGTTAACTTGACCCCTAAGCAAGCGACTAATTAACCCTAATGGGCTAAGGCCCAATAGGCCCTTGACTCCTCTAACCTTGACTCCTCTAACACTTTCCTGCCCACAATCATTAGTGCAAAATCACACAGTTTATGGCAGGTAAATAACCTTCATTAGGACCATAAATATTGGGGTTCCAACAACTCGTTGGCCAGATCATATTACTTTTTATCGGAAAGAAAAAAAAATAAAACTATTGTATCCCTCTCTGCTCTCGCCCTTCTAATGGGAACCAATTGCCGGAACAAAAGAAAAGATTAAAAACATTCATAATTAATAATGTGAAGTTCATGCTAAATCATAGTACAATTTTGCAAGCACAATAAACAAGGAATTCTATGACTACTCTAATAAACATGCTACTTCCCCTACAAATTTGATTATCTACCAAATCAAACTCAAAATTCACTCATACATGTCAGCGATGAAAAATAGGATTCAGATATTCCATTGCAATCACGAGAAAACAAACATATTAAACAATTATTCTATTTCTAAAAAGGCTTAGTGTTATGTTAAAAATTCAGGGTAGCAGTAGGAGCTAATGTAGCATTTGAAATAAACCAAATCACATAATAGAAAGTATCTTTATAAGTGGAATCAGGCATAGGAATCATTTCAGTTACTAATTTATCCATGCAGTTCAAGCAGGGTCTCTAAGCAAAGTTAAATTGAATTAGGAGTACATGTGTGATCGATGCAGGAAAATTAGTTGTAGTCCAGCTTTATATGCTCAAGTTATCTTGCAATTGCAGTACCAGATCAATTTAATTTATTCAACTATTTTCTAGAAGGAAGCATCATGCTTTGAACAGATCAGAGAAACATACTACCATGTTATTTCCCAATCCCCAATAATCATCACAGTTGGCTGCAATGCAAATGTTTTGATATTCCAACAGAAATGGTGAAAACTGAAAATACACTACATATGCCCAAGCAATAGATTTTGACTACTAATATTGTCAGTAGCTTGATAATGGAACATACTGAAACTTAAGCAAAATGAGCACAAGATTGTCTACTACAGTACCACACCATCACACGAGGCATGGGATGCCGAAGAGGTGTTTCCTCAGCAGCATCAGTTTGGCTACAATGTCTCCTAAAACCTGCAAGAGAAAAATAATATTCACTATTAATTCATTGGCCAAGAATAAGAAAATGGGGCAACACCACTCTCATCCATCTCCCTGTCTCATTTGCATTACCTCATAATGAGTATATATTTCAATGGATTTCTTCTTACAAAATAGAAACCAGCACAGCACAATCAGAGAAGGAAAAGAAATCAACGTTTACTGCAACACAGAGGAAAAAAGACTCAATAGGGGCAAGACATGAGGAAGACAAAATTACCTGAAGAACACAAACATAGGCAAACTGATGTCTCACTTGGCCATGAGGCATGAGCCATCATTCCCATGAACTGCATGGCCATCAGCTCCATCACAGGCAAAATGATGTCTCACTTGGCCATCAGCCATCATTCCCATGAACTGCATGAGCATCAGCTCCATCACTACCAAAAACCCACCAAACCATAACAAGGGTCAGTTTGGTTGACAGATCAGAAAAGTCATAAGCTGGTTAAGTGAAGTCTCCAACACATAACTCTTGCAGCTGGATCTTTAATCAATACTGACAGAAATCTAGCTGCAGTGATGATCAAATTCAAGCTTTAATTTGTTATGCTTATGCTTCGAAAGCAAAAAAGAAGCTGTTAATTAATCCACCATAGTTACTATAAACAGCAGCAAGATTTATAATGTCGAACATGTATATAATTTATTCAGGTACACATAGTTAACCCAAACCGAATAGAAAATTAAATTGCTTATTTTTCCAAATGGCCCAAGTCCATAATTTGCTACAGTTGAAGCAGACCAAAATAATGCCCTGAATCAAACTTACCAGTGACCGCTTAATCCACTGGAGATGGAAAAATCCATAATCAATAGCAAACTACAGAGAGTGTCAATTAGCCCAGGAGACATATTCAGCCTCACTGATTGAAAAGGAGTCACAATTTTAGGCTGCGGTAGATGAACAAAAAGGAATCTTTTCACAATTTTGTGTTTTGACATGTCAAACTAATGTTGCCTACTTGAACTTGCCCTGAACACAAAAAGGCTGTTACTTCTGCTGTCGTTACAAGATTAATGATGAAATAACTACATCCTCCAATAGTCATTGGGCCAAATAAGATAATTATCGGGAGCAATATCAAGCATAAGGTCAGGCTACAGCATCACTGGTCCGATTACCTACATAATATATATTATACAAAGTATTGACATGCAAGTTAGATGATGCCAGTGGATCCAAAGTCTCAGATATAGCAAATTTAATGAATTTAATTTAATAAACATCATAGTTGTACCACTACATTCTCGAGACAAACTGAGAGTGGGTGGGCAAAAGTTAAGGCAAAACGAAGATTCGATCATGCAATTTGCAAAAGACTAGAATTTTGGGAGGAAACTAGTTAAGGTTCCTCTTCCTCAGACCTGATAACTCGTTGAGCAGGAAGGGGCTGCATTAGTTTTATAAACTACTTGAACAAAATTATAGGTGGCTGCTAAAGTTGCAGTAGTAGTAACTACTGCGCTGGATATAGTTCCATTAAGCATGACAGAGAACTCGGTGCAATATTATTTCAGATTATACAATGAAAAATGAAACTAGGACACATGACCAGATATTCCTAATTACAGGACAGAAAGGGTGCCACTAAACCGGGAGGAATCCTGGCAAAGACAGTTGGTACAAATTCCAGGAGTAGTAAGAGATAATCTCATGCTCTGCTCAGTTCACTAGGTTGAATGTATTGATCAAGAGCAGCCTAAAAACCAATAATGAGTCAAAAGAAGCAGGCTGATTTAGCCATCCAATGGCTGAGCACACAAAAGCTGCTGCCATGTGCGCCTCCCTTATTTTCATGACGCTTCAGACTAAATAGCTACAATCTGTTATTTAGTTCTTGCACAAGGAAATGCTCATCTTATTACCTTGATTTTGGAATAAAAGACCACATGTCCAGCCCTGCCTTCTGCACAGAATTTTGGTGGATCTCGAATGTATACTGCTTGAAACCTATGTTAATCTTTGCATTTGGAGAGGATATAAGGCCTCCCAATCTGCGACAATATTTGTCGGTGTTAGAACTGGCGGTCCTAACAGCAACGAGTGAATTTATGGTGCGTGCTCCCACTTCCGGATGGTGTGCAAGATGAACACAACGATTTATACTGGTTCAGGCCGGAGTAGGCCCTACGTCCAGTGTGGGATGGGGATCTTGTATTATCCTGTACCGAGATGCTTGTAGGTAGGGTGTACAAGCAATGAGAGAGGGACGAGGTCCCAAGTCTCATGATGACTGAGGAGGATGCCAATGTCAGACTTGTGTGTGTGAACCTATCATCTAAAGCCCCCTGCCTTCCCCTTTTATAGCCACAAGGGGAAGGCGGAACCTTACAGGAGGTGGTCATGCTCGTGGCTGGGCTGCGGGCTTCCGTCCTCCCCCATCCGAAGCTCCGGAGTGGGCAGACTGCCCTGGCTCGTGACGAGGCAGTGCGGCGTCGCCTTCTTGTCACTGTTGTCCAGAATGACGGATGTCCCTGTTGGAGTTGGTGGAGTGCGATGAAGGGGGGCGCCAGCCCCACAGTAGCTTTGACTGCACGGAGGCCGAGGCTCGGGAGGCCTCGGAGCTCGCCGCCGCATTTAGGAGCGGATGGAACAGGGCGCGACGGTCGCCGTCACAGCGGTCACCCATCCCGTGCTCGGGGCTCACGGGGTGGACTGTTGGTTGATCCCAGGCGAAGCGTCCCGGTCCCACTCCCCCGCACAGGGGGGGTGACGCCCGGCTAGCGTGGGTTTTGGCGTGGTGGACGGCGCCACGGAGTTCCGGCGATGGGACCTCGTCGAGGGGTTAGGCGGAATAGTGCCTCACAGTGGCGGGCGTGGCCTTCACTGTGGAGGTTTCGTAAGCATGATCATCGGCGTGGGCCGTGACGGGGCGGTGCCCATCCCCCGCGCCGAGCAGGGGTGCGCTCCTGACACGGGCTGTGGATAAGCGGTGGTGGTTGTATGTCGCGTCGTTGGTACGGCTTTGACTTCGAAGCGGCGTGTCCCGCCGAGGCAGGCCGCCCGGGGGCTCGGGCGGGACGGAAATTGGTGGCTTCGTCCGAGACCCCGGCGTTGGGGGGCTCGGGCGGGACGGAGAGTGGAGGCTCGTCCGAGGCCCTGCTGGGGCTCGGGCGAGGCGGAGAATCGGCGCTTCGTCCGAGCCCCTCAGTGGGGTAGGCTTGGACGGGCCGTGGGCCGTGCGCTCGCTCCAGCACTGTGGCTTAGATAGCGGAAATGGGAGGCCCGCTGGGCCGAAGTTTGCGTTTGTTGGGCTTTCCTTAAAAGGCCCTTATTTTGGTCCCCGACAATATTATAAAACTATTATGATATCAGAAAAGTAATAATGGTTGAAAATAATTGAAATGATTTTCCATAAACAGATAAAGCTTTGGCCGCATTTGTGAACATGATGGAATGCATGAATGCGAAGAAAGAACACTTTAAATTAGCTAGCAGGCAAGAACAGTGTGAGCCATTCAAAATTTAAAACAGCATCAGGATTTTGTGCACTCTAAAGTGAATCAAACAGTAGTCATAGCATTGTGCCAAAATTGACCTTAGTGGATTTCAATAATTTAAACAAAATCGTTGCGGTATAGAAAGTATAGAAATTTCAGTCCATGTCAGCCAAATAGAGTCATATTTGACCAGAAGCATTAATTCCAGCATACAGCTAATACAAGGAGTATTATCTGAATGAATTCTATATCACCTCATCTCTTGGCTCGCAATCTGATCCTGTTCAATGTTTAAATTAGCATGCTTGAGTTGACTGTGGACTGTCCTTGAACCAAAGGCTCTGCTCCCACAGTCCGAAGACCAAATCAATGTGGGAGCTTCCAATCTATTCACGCAGAGGTCCAAACATCACATCAATTCAAGTTGTGGGGAGAAATTTAGATGCTGGGATGGGATTTAACAGACCTGGTTTCATTACCGGGAGGGGCCGTGGCCGCCCAAAAGAACGCCAAGGCTGTGCTGCACGACCATCGAGGCTGCCATGGCTGGACCAGGGAGCTGCTGGACCTGCCCTAACTGGATTCACCGTACAGGAGATAAATCCTTCGATTTGCGTGGGGAGGGGCACCACCGTGAGCAAGGAAAGATGGAGCAAGGCACGCCACTTTGGCGAACTTCAGCGGTTCCGCACCAGATCCACTCGAGGGAGCGGTCGACGACGCTTGTGGAACTTCGGCACCAGATCCACTCGGTAGAAGGATCGACGACACCTGCGGTAGAGGCTGGCGACGCCGTCGTGCCACCACCAGCTAGCATTGCTCCGGGCCGGAGCAGGGAGAGCGCCAGGAAGCGGCAGCCTGGCCTGGAAGGTAAGGTCGAGCCGGTCCAGGCCGGAGCAGGGAGACGGGGACAGTGGCAAGGCCGCCGTCCTCGCCCCGCGACGTGGTGTGGCGACCGTGAGCAGGCTCTGAGGGCAGCGCCATACGAACCTCGTCACAATCGGCTTCGCCTGCCACCGACAGCCGCAGGCCGCGTCCTACGACAGCGATGGATGGAAAGGAGCCACTGGAGCCTGGTGGCGTCTTCTTCGAGGAGCAGGATTGAAGCACGCCGGCGCCGCCGGATTGGGGCGGCGTCGGCGCTGTCGGCAGGTTTTGAGCAGAACCGCAGCCCGCAGGTCGTGGCCTCGTGGGTGGGGGAACCGGCGTTTGGTTGGCTTGCAACGCGCTCGAGGGGAAAAAACGGTGAGCCGGGCCCTAGTCCTAGCGCTGAGTCGGACGATACGGCTGACTGGGCTCGGGTACTGATTATTATTTAGTACCCAGGGTACAGTATAGAATATATATATATATATATATATAGTAATAATGATATGTATTGTCATCATTTTTTTGTACGTTTCATTTGGTTTGATTGATTGCGAGCTTATGCACGTGCGCACGCGTGGTGACTGATGAATTTAAACTCCTGGATGAGCATGCAGCTTGGTGCCTGCTGTCCACGATCTGTGGAACACATGGGAGATCCACTGCCTGATCCTGTTCAGCCTCTCCCTGCAAGCCTTCCTGTTCGTGTTCGCCGGCATGCGGCGGTGCAGCTCGTCACGTGTCCTGCGCACCGTCCTGTGGCTGGCCTACCTGGCGGCTGACTTCGTGGCCATCTTCGTGCTAGGCCACCTCGCCATCCACGCATGGCGGCCGCGGCACCAGCTCATGTCCTTCTGGGCCCCGTTCCTGCTTGTCCATCTGGGCGGGCAGGACACCATCACGGCCTTCTCGAAGCAGGATAATGAGCTGTGGAAGCGTCACCTCCTGGGCTTGGTCACCCAGGTGTCGGTTGCCGGGTATGTGGTGGCGAAGGCGTCCTGGCCGGACGTCCGGCTTTTTTTTTTTTTTTTTTGCGACCGCCGGACGTCCGGCTCAGGGCTGCCGTGGTGCTCATCTTCGTCTCTGGATGCTTCAGGTACGCTGAGCGTACCTACTGCCTGTATCGTTCGAGCCCAGCCTATCTTTGGTCGGATGCCGTGTATGCTTACAAATATTTCCCACAATATATTGTTGACCCGGAAACCCTCATGAGGATTTGGACATCATCAACACAAAATGATGTTGAGCCGACAAGCCATGAATACAACGTACAAAAAATTTGGGAAGCATTTGATAAGATATCCAAAGGACAATGTAATGATGTCATCATATGTGACCTCCTGTCAAATGATGCCCCCGCCAATAGGACAGATATCTTTCTAAAGGATGGCACAGTTTGGGACGACCATCATCTACCAACAATTCTTCTTCAGCTTCTGGCTAGCGCAGGCCGATGCAGGGTCTATGAGCCTGTGGGAGCTGCTCTGGTACATCTCTACCTATTCCTATACTCCAAAACACAAATTAGAAAGTTCTTATTCGTTGAAACTCATTTTATCTTGTACCAAATCATACGGCGCTTTCATCTTGCTTATTGTGATTGTATGTGGGTCGTCTATGCTAGCCACTATATTATTCTTCAGCTATACACCCTCTTCCAGTTTGCTTCAGCTCCAATTGCCCTGGTGCTCTTCTGGTTCTGGGCCGCCGAAAAGGGGCACCAAGACCAACTCCATACCAGCCCTGCTGATATCACCGTGTCCTATATATTGCTGATAGGAGCAATAGTCCTAGATGTATCCGCCACCATCTCCTTTTTTTCCAGCCACTTTCAGGTACCTGCTGCATGCTGCAACAGGAAACAGTGGTCCGAAAAGCTCGGGCAATACAACATAATCAATAGGGTTGTTGGGTTACCTGAGGTAACACACACCCCAATGATCAGTAAAGATGACGACGAGGGATCAAAACCATCACCGATCAAGGAGTTCATCCTCGACAAGCTACTAGGCTTCGGAACAAGAAAACAATGGAACATTACCAGCTTCCGTGGCCGGTGGGCAATCCAGGAGTGGATGGACAAACAGGGAATTCCAGATTCCGAAAGGCGAAGAAAAGCACTAGTCAAGACAACCAGCGACGGCATCACTGGTTTCCTAACGAGCGTGCTCATCTGGCACATTGCAACAGAGATACTATACTACTACAACGTCAAAAACTACTCATCCGTAGACAACAATGGCGCCAGCACTAGCAGTAGCAGCACTGATGATCGACGACAGCTTATCAAGAAGTATAAGCAGATCAGCAGAGCGCTATCAAACTATATCATGTACCTTATCTTCGAGTGCCGTGTGACGCTCACTACCGAATCCCAGATAGTACATGAAAGTGCTCTTGATATGATTAGGAAAATCGTTGATGATGCTGCTGAGAAGACGACAGAGGTCAAAGAGTTTGTCCTGAAACTTTTTGATGCAACGAAGAGCCAGCATCAGGAACCACAACATGACTCCAACTCTGGCGACGATCCTATGGAGAAACTCCGGCAGAGCGCACGCTCTGTCCCGCCACGTGCAAGTGAGTTGGCTCAGGAGCTCATTGCCGTCAGCGATGATGAAACAGAGCGCTGGGAGCTTATCGCCTCGGTGTGGGCAGAGATGTTATACTACAGCGTGCCTCGGTGTGGAGCGGCTTTCCACTATGAGCATCTAAGCACCGGTGGGGAGTTCATCACGCATCTTCTCCTTCTCATGTATATTCTTGGTCCTTTCCTTCCACGCCCTGACATTGCTTGAGCATCTATCTAAGCCCCACGTACAAGTAAGTCGTCCTATACGTACGTGCCTTTGTCTATATATATAGCCTCAAATTAGTGGGCAAGGGGCGGTCATCAACCCATGTAATATATGATTGTATCTTTAGTTTCATATACAGTGTGTGTACAAACACAACAAGTTTCAAAATTACTTTCATGAATATGGTTGTCATGATGAAGCTGACAGTGGTGACAATTTTGACGCCTCTTTCCTTATTGGAGGCTTTGTCATGAAGTTCATCTCTCTTTTGTTTTGGGGTTCTCGGTCTAAAAACCATGCATAGATTTTCTGTTCGGCGTTGATGGCGTCCATGAACATCGTATCCTCCATAGAGGCATCGCTTTGGACCACCAATGGTTGTTGCTACAGCTTGTTTGGTGGCTCTTGTGTTGCCGGTGCAGATCGAATTGGAAGTTTGCTGTGGTGACTTTTGTGTTGTCGTCATGGTTTTCTATTATTTTGCTAGGACACTCTCTCCATCCCCGAACATAAGGCATGCACATATTTCAAAATTCGAACTTTGTTATCTTTGACCAATAATTGGGCTAATTATATCAAAATATTGTATTATAAAATTAGTTACATTAGATTTGTATTTAGAAATACTTTCTAATGATCAAACTTTTGTTCTTATGAATTATGGGAACGTTATGCAGTGTAAATTAACTTCCTGTGAAAACTTGTGTAAACTAAAACAAAAAATTGTCTAAATTTACCAAAAAAATCACACATGTAGATGGTATGATGATACACAATCTTGCAAAATATCTTGTCCAAATTCAACTTTGCTTGTGAGATATAAAAATAACAAACTTTTAACAAATCATCCGGGACAGTTTTTTGGCTTGAAATTTATTATTTTTATATCTCACAAACGAAGTCGAGTTTGGACAAGATATTTTGCAAGATTGTGTGTCATCATATCATCTACATGTGTGATTTTTTGGTAAAATTAGACAAATTTTCTGCTGTAATTTGCATAGGTTTTTACGAGAAGTTAATTTGCATTGCATAATGTTCCCATAAATTATATATTATAAGAGAAATTGTAGTTCAAAATATGCTCTTAAAGACCGCACCAAGTCAAATCGCGTCTTATATTCGAGGATGGAGGGAGTATAGATGGCCAACCGGCCGGCACGGCACGCCATCGGGCCGGCACGGCCCGGTGGGGTCGGCCCGTTATGGGCCGTCGTGCCTCACGGGCCGTGCCACTTCGTGCTTCGTGCTCGGCCTGCTGGGCCGCCGTGCGGCCCAAAAGCATGGCCTGTCCAGCGTGCCGCACGGCCCGAGGCCCATGAGGGCGCACCCCCCGCTGACTGCCATCGCCAGGCGTCATCCGTCGGAGGTGCCGAGCTCGCACCTAGGGCCGGCGCGTGCTCGCTGCTGAGGTGCCGCCGCGAGTGTCGCTGGTGAGCGGAGGAGAGGGGGTCAAGGGGGCTGCCGCCCACCGGTCGCGTTAGCGGCATCCGCCGTGCACCCAGATCCGGGCGGGCGGTCGCAGAGGACTTCGACGCGCTCAAGGCCGACGTGGTGGCGGCGGCGCACCCCCACCGACGGGCGGAGCTCGAGGCGGGGGGGCACCGGGCTTGTCGCTCCGTCGCTCGTGGATGGAGAAGAGAGGGAGGGAGCGACAGCGGCAGGAACTGGGATGGGGCTGTGCGCCCGCAGCGTCTGAGGGCCGAGGCGCTGAGCCGCCGAGCCGCCGAGGGAATTGGCGAATTGCTGGAGTTGAACGGGCCGTGCCGTGTGCCTGGGATGCGGCCCAGGCACGGCCTGGTCTCCCATGCCGTGCCAGCCCGGGCCCGATGGCCACCGGGCCGTGCCGTGCTTGGGCCGGGCCAAAACACCGGGCTTTGGGCCGGGCCACCGAGCTGTGGGCTGCATGGCCATATATAGGAGGGAGTATTTCAAAATAACTGTGGACCGTCGTCTATTTTAGTGTATCAAGATGATTTGATATTTTGATCGCTTATTGTTTGGGGGAAAATGCTATATAATCGGCACGTACAGAGCCACAATGAATGATTAATTTCATCTTACTAAACAAATGAAAATATTCCTACAACAACGATTTTTAAGATAGTTCATAGAGGTCATAGTTCTATGGATATACTACAAATAATTTGTCACAAAATTATGCTGAAATTCGATAGAAACAAGCTTCATTCTTCGAGTATGTCCTTTAAATGTACCCATGTTTGAGTGCATTTGTGTTCAAACCAGTTAAATTATTCTATACATGCACTAATAAGTGGAACAACTAAAACAAAGGCATTTCAATTAATAAAATTAAAATTGGTATCAATGAACCATTTTACCATTTTAGAAATACCAGTTCTAAAGCACAGGATACAAGAGTTGTTTACAAAGGAGTTATCTTTGTCTTCTAACTTATTGTGGCATTTTTATTAAAAAAAATGTCACCACAACATCAACCATTAATATTTGCACATTATTTGAGCTCCTTGACCAAGCAATAAATATCATGCGGTCAGTGCTGTATATTAGAAAAATAGAGCTCTTCATCGTCCCATGAAACTAAAGTTAATCTTAGTGTTTATTTATGCAGGCTAAGAAAATAGTATACTCGAAACTTATAGTTGCCTTGAGTTTATAAAATATTAAGGAATACCATCAAGTCTATATTGCATCCTACAGATTTGCAACACAAATATATAGTTAGGGCAATTGGAAAATTATATGTTTGTATATTTTTTATTTTATAAAATAGTGAGGATAATTAGGAAACATAGTAAACATACATTGGAATTATATCTAACAGATTCATTAATGGAGGCAGTTGTTTTCTATTAACAAAAATAGGCACGGCGTCCGCCTCCATCAAAACGTCTCCGTTAACCAGGCTTTTAGGAGGAGGGTGCCATACCTGCCTTCGTTAATGCCATTTACGGAGGCGGGCATCTTAGGACTTCCGCCTCCATTAGTAATCCCCAGAAAGTCCAGAAACCAAAAAAATACGGAGGCGGTCGTTCTCTATTAACGGAGCCGAGCAAGGACACCATACCCGCCTCCGTTAATGCCATTTACAAAGGCTAGCATCTTAAGACGTCCACCTCTTTTAATGGTCTCCAGAAAACCCAAAAAAAAATCACAAATTCTAGGGATCAAACCATCAACCTCACGTTCAACATTACCTCTCTCTCTGCCAATGCACCACACACTCATTTATGATTGCATATAATATGCTACCATTTTATAAAAATATTTCATAATCTTATATTCAATATTTTGGCTACTAAATGAACTCAAATGAAAAAATTTTAATTACAAAATTTTAAATCTGGTCCAACACTACAAGTTTAGTATAGGATGTCTCTCTATCTGAGATATTTAAAAATTTGAATCTCAAAAGTTGTCAACATAAAATAAATATTTGAGACTCTAAACGACTTCAAACGACTCTAAACGACTTCAAACAAAAAACTTATCAACAGCAAATATATATCACAGGTCGGACCAAAAAACTTTGGTACTAACTATATGAACATTCGAGGTCGTTTAGGAATTCTAAATTTTGGATTTCAAAATAGATAAACTTAGAACATATATTTGAGACTCTAAACAACTTAGAATAGAAAACTTTTTAACTACAAAATTGTAGATTGTATTGAGAAATATAACTTTTATATAGACCATGTCAATATCTTAGATGAGATCGTTTGACAATTTTGACTTTCAAATTTCAAAATCTATGAACTTATAACAATATTTGGGACCCTAAACCGTTTCAATTGAAAAAACTTTTCAACTACAACTTTGTAGGTTGTGTCGAGAGCTACAATTTTGTCTTCATCCAAGTTCATCAGAAAAAAAGTTATAGATTATTATCTGATGCAACCATTTATAGAGACAGACATCTTAAAACATCTGTCTCCGTAAATCTATTTTAGGAGATGGACACTTAGAACGGCTGCCTCCGAAAATCATCGATTAACGGAGCCGAACGTCTTAAGTTGCTCGTCTCTGAAAATTGATTTATGGAAATGCCCGCGTCCGTTAAACAATGATTTTTGGAGGCAGCCGGCTTAAGACTCCCACCTCCGTAAATGATATTCGGAGGCAAGCATTTTACTGAAGCCGCACTAATCATTAACGAAGGTGGCATCCTATTGTGCCGTCTCCTTTAATGGTTGGACAGTGTCTTGCAAAATCGTTTGTCTCCTTTAAAAAAAAAAACAGACGCCCTCCACTACTGTCTGGTGACTTGGTGAGCTGCTGAGCTGTAAAGAAAAAATGAATACGATGCACATGAATGTTCCACCAGGGCAAACGGAGCGGTAGTGTTCCGTTTTGATTCCATACTACAGCCGGTAGAATGATTCCGTAATCCGTACTGATGCCGAAGGAGGTAGAAAAAAATACGGCATGCGAAAACGTCGTACAACCAGACAGGAGTTGGACGAAAAAAAGTGGGTAGAATTTTTGCATTAGAAGATAGATAGATGTGTGCGTCGTCGTCTTTCAACTGAACCTGACTTGCATGCGGAGTCTCGTAGTAGGTGGTGGTTTTTACTCTGTTTTCTGTCATCGTCTGACAAACTTGTACTTCCTCCATCTCAATTTACAAAATTTTAGAAAATATTATTTTTTTTATCGTGGCTTACTTTATTAGTACAAGTTCTTCAAAAATGACTTAAATTTTTTATTTTTATATAAATTTTTGAAATAAGAGGAGTGGTCAAACTTAAAGAGAAAAATCAAATGTCTTATAATATAAGATAGATCTACTCCCTTCGTCCCCCCAAAAAAAGGATGTCGTTCTTGCTTCCCGAGAAATGACTACCGGCGGCAATTTTTATAAATAATAAATATCATCAATTAATAGCATAATTAGTATCATCGGAGAGATCTTTAAGTCTGGTTTTTAATAAATTTATTTAGAGATATAAATATTGCCCATATTTTCTATAAATCGGGTCAAACTTGTGGCACGAACACCTAAAACGACATCCTTTTTGGGACGGAGGGAGTAATTGATAAGATGCTTGACTTTTTTTATATAAAGACTACAGTTTAAAGTTGATCGTTAGATTCAGCATAATGTTTCGAGGTTGATCGCTAGATTCAGCATAAAGATTACACTATGTTTTGCATTGAGGAAAGCCACTAGGGAGCAATACGATAGAAGAATTTGGAATACTAGATAGCATATTGTATCTTTGTTATTTCATATTTGTGTAATTTGAGGACGGATTCTGTCGATTTTATATATTTCCGTTAAAAAAGTTAGAGAAGTTTGACTTGAGACAAAGCTAAGTCAATTTACGATTTCGATGAAAAGGAATATATCTTGAGCATTTGATAAATTGAAATTGCCAAAATCCAAAATTTCCAAGCCTATAACCAGAACAACCTGAATTGAGATGGTAACTACAGCTGAGATCTCATATCCGGTTTTCAGTAGTCATCAAATAATAAAAATAAAAACACATCTATATGTCCCCGTACCGGCTCATGAACAACGAGTCCACAAAGGATTGTAATTTGTAACGCAAAACTAGGTTAGTTTCGACGTCGATATATAATCACAAGTCGCCCACGGTGACATAGTAGAAAATTAAAAGGAAGTAAAAGTAATTTTTTGCCCTATAATATAATAACAAATAACAATACTCATCTCAACTCGGCTTCTTGATCAACGTGCGTCTGCATCTCGATCCCTCTCGATGTCGCCATCATCGCCTCCAGTGCACGTTCCCGCCGCCGCCGCAGCGTCGATCACCGACGAGAGGACGTCGTCGTCGTCGTCTCCGCCCCTGGGAGGCATTAGCTGCAGCATGAGCGAGTGCGCGGATGGCGTCCGTGGAGGACGCGGACGACGTCCTCCTCCACGTGTTCACGAATCATCTGGACATGGCCGACCTCCTTCGCTGAGCCGCCACCTGCTGGCGATGGCGCCGCCTAGTCGCCCGCGAGGCCGAGTTCCTCTGCAGCCGCGTCCGCCCGGCGTCGTCACCGATGTCAACCTCGTCGGCTTCTTCCATCAAACGACGCACCGACGACCCGGACCCTAGTTTCCTCCCGTCCCCTCCTCCCCGGGCGCGCCATCCTAGGCGCGGCACTCGACGGCGGCGGCGACCCGTTCAAGAACTCCCGCCTCGTGGCGTCGCGGAGAGGCTGCCTCCTCCTCGAGCTGCGCGGGGCGTCCCGTCCCCCCGCCGCGGCGCTCAGGCTCGCCGTGGTCAACCTCACGACCGGGCGGCGTCTTCCCTCCCCCCCCTCGCCCGGGAACGACAGGCCGCCGGGAGCGGTACGCTTTGCGCGTTCCTCACCGCCGCCGACCTCCACGACGGCGGCATCGTCGCCCATCCGCCGCCCGCGGGATCCGCCGCCGTTTTCCGTGTCCTCCTCCTATACAAGTGCGGCAAAGACTCCATGACGTGCCGGTCCTGGTCGTCCGACGACACCGACGCGTGGGGGCCGGAGGGCAAGGTGTCCGGCGCCAACGTCAGGAGCTGTCAGCGCCGGTTCGGCGCTGGGGAAGAAGAACAGGGAAGAGGGAGTTGGGAGGAAGGAGAAGGCAGCCGGCGAGGCTGGCTTCGATAGATTTAGGAATTTCTCAGTTTAAAGTTGGATTACAATTCTCACACGCCTCCTACTTATCTCCCTGCCTAGCCTCACTCACCACACATGTATTACAAGACCATTCGGGCCCAGAGTACTTGATGTTGCGCTTCATGGGCCGAGATCCCTTCCTGGGCCTTGCCATAGCTTCAGGGTCACCTGGATGGGGGACGCTGACATCCCTCCCCTCTTGGGTACCGGCATGTCCCCAGGCCGGCGCATTGGGGAAGCGCTGCTCAATGGCGACGGCGTCTTCCCAGGTGGCGAGCGAGTCGTCGAGGCCGGACCACTTGATGAGCAGCTGTGGAACCGAAGAGGAGCCACGAGTGTGCAGGCGACGTTGCAGTACCTGCTCGGGAACTTGAAGGTTGTTGTCGAGGTCTGGCAGGTTGACGGAGACCGAGCCACGAGGCGGCGGCGAGGGCTTGAGGAGCGAGACGTGGAAGACCGGGTGAATTGAAGACGACGCAGGTAGCTTCAGCTTGTAGGCAACAGAACCGATCTTCTCCTCAATAGTGAAAGGCCCGAAGTACTTGAAGGCCAGCTTCTGGTGGGAGCGGGGCGCCAGCGAGGATTGTACGTATGGCTGAAGGCGGAGGTAGACTGAGTCGCCCATAGCGAAGGACCGCTCCGTGCGATTCTTATCCGCCTGATGTTTCATACGTTGTTGCGCCCGTAGGAGATGCTGCCGGACAGCTGAGAGCATCGTAGCACGCTCGGACAGCAACGTCGAGGCGTCGGACACAGGAAGAGCATCGGTGTCAGTTATACCAAAGTGACGAGGAGCATGACCATAAAGTACCTCGAACGGTGAATGCCCTAGAGAAGAATGGTTGCTTGTGTTGTACCAATACTCTGCAAGAGGAATCCAGCGGAGCCACTGTTTGGGGCAGGAATGGACGAAGCAATGGAGAAATGTCTCAAGGCATTGGTTAACCCGTTCGGTCTGTCCATCCGACTGAGGATGATAAGCTGTACTCATACAGAGTTGGACTTGTGCAAGCCGGAAAAGTTCCTTCCAAAAAGAGCTCGTGAAGATAGGATCCCGGTCAGAGATGATATGAGTGGGCAGACCATGGAGACGAAAAATATTGTCGAGAAAAGCCTGTGCAACTTTGGCAGCTGTGAACGGGTGGTGGAGTGGAACAAAATGACTGTACTTGCTGAATTTATCGACAACCACCATGATGCAGTTGGCGTGACCAGATGTGGACAACCACCATGATGCAGTTGGAGTGGAACAAAATGACTGTTCTGCCATCAGCAACACTAACTGCCATCGGATTACTGAGCAACTGCACTCCCGGAATATGAGCGGCAATGGCAGAGTCAACGAAGGAGTGGCTACTGCCAGAATCAACAAGAAGAAGTACTGAGCGGCCATCGATGCGTCCCTGAAATTGCAGAGTTCGGGGGCCAGGCTGACCGGACAGAGCAGCTGCAGACAACACCATAAACAATTGTGACAGTGCAACATGATCTGATTCAGACGCATTCTCAGATTCCGTGAACTGGCCTTCACAGAGATCCCAAATCTCTTGCAATGCATGTAACTGTGGAGTCGACGAACACTTATGCCCTGGTATCCACTTCTCACCGCAGCGAACACAGAGATCGCGGGCCTTGCGTGAAGAGCGCAGCTGAGATAGCCGATCATCCAGATTAGGTGGGGCGTTGCTGAAGCGCTTCTCATCGACTGTAGGTGCAGAAGCACGAGGGGGAGGCGACGGAAGTGGAAGCGCCCCCTTGATAGCAGTCGATTTCGAGAATAGGGACCCTTCAGACTTCCTGAACTCCTTGCGCCGCCCTTGGTCCGCTGCTTCTTCCTGTAACAGAGCAAGAGTGCAGGCAGTATCGAGATCGGGAGGCCGAGCAACCAGAACGATAGGTCGGATATCATCTCGGAGACCGTCGATGAACCGAGTAGTGTAGTAAAGAGTGTCTGGTGTAGATGTATAGGCAGCGAGTTGATCGACGAGTTCAGTGAACTTGTCGACATAATCAGAGACAGAGGAAGTTTGCCTGATGTGGAAGAGCTGTCGTAAGAGGAGCTCCTGCTGATCGCGACTGAAGCGATCATGAACCATTGTGGCGAAGGAATCCCAAGAGATGTTTTGGAGTTTGGGTTCAACAGATTGCAACCAGCGAGCAGCCGCGTGGGTGAAGTGGTGAGTGGCTACTCGTATCCAAACTGAAGGATGGACAGAGTACATCTCGAAATGGGCTCGGGCTCGGGACAGCCACAACTTAGGATTGTCGCCGTCGAATTGGGGAAACAACATCTTCGGAAGCTGTCCGAGGCTGTTGGAGGAATAGGGCAGGTAAGTATGGTTGGGGTAATGGATTATCGGTGGCTGGGGAACGGCGACGGCTGGAATTTGTGGTTGGGGATGTGGAATAGGAGCGAGTGGTGGTGGGTTTGGCTGTGGCTGGGTGGGGAAATTGTGGTAGAGGGCAGAATTTTGGTGAGAATTCGATGGATCAGGAGGATGGAACGAAATCAGAGGCAAGGCGGAAGAACTGGGGTGTGGTTGGGGGTACGTACCATTGGCCGGGTTAGGAACTATGGTCGAGACCGATCCATAGTTCCTTTCCCGTGTAGTCGATGCATCACGGTGCCCGTCGGGCCAGTCGGACTGGAAGCTGGCAGATGCGCGCGCGGCGGCCGACTCCGTAAGGATGGGCGCAGCGTGGTTGCCTGGGGAAGAATCGATCCCCGCCCGATCCCAGAGTTTAGAGAGACGCTGCAGCTCGAGGCGGCAGTAGTCGATGTAGCCGTCGATCGCAGGACGCCAGTCGTTGAGCTTGGTGACGGCGGACTCTAGCGAATCGACGCGCTCGGCCTTCTCGTCCAGGGGGTCGTGGTAGCGCGCGATTTCCGCCTCGCCGAGACGGCGCTCCAGATCCCCGATGCGGGAGTCGAAGTGGACACCCCGCTTGTCGGCGACGACTGCTGCGTTGATTGATCGGCGGCGCAGAGCTCGAGGTAGTCGATCCGCTGCTCCAGCCTGCCGACGTGAACCAGGCGAGCACCCGCGTCCGCTTCCAATGAGGAGATCTGGTGCTCGATGGCGTCGTCCCGTTCCTGACGCTCGCTGTGGGCGTCCTCGAAGAGATGCTCCCAGCGTTCCCAACGCTCGGAGGAGCGCGCCTCCATGCCGTCGAGCCTCTTGAGCACGGCATCGAACAGCTCGCGGACGTTGGGGTCCATGACGCCTTGCGCCCGCTGGAACCGAGTAAAGTGGTTGTGGGTGGGAAGGGAGGGCTCCAGCACGAACCCCGGCCGAGGACGGTAGCTTTGATACCAGTGTCAGCGCCGGTTCGGCGCTGGGGAAGAAGAACAGGGAAGAGGGATTTGAGAGGAAGGAGAAGGCAGCCGGCGAGGCTGGCTTCGATAGATTTAGGAATTTCTCAGTTTAAAGTTGGATTACAATTCTCACACGCCTCCTACTTATCTCCCTGCCTAGCCTCACTCACCACACATGTATTACAAGACCATTCAGGTCCAGAGTACTTGATGTTGCGCTTCATGGGCCGAGATCCCTTCCTGGGCCTTGCCATAGCTTCAGGGTCACCTGGATGGGGGACGCTGACAGGAGCCGGCGGCTGGACGAGATGGCCGACGTCGCCGGCGTGCCCGTCCGCGGCGGCGGCCTCCGCGTGGACACGCTGCGGGCGACGGTGGAAACTCCCAAGTGGTACGGCATGCACAGCTCCTGCCCAGCTCCAGCTCCGTCTCCGGCGCCATGTACCCCCTGACCGCCGGCTCACGGTGCTGCCGGACGGGAGGCTGGGAGCGGTGCTGCTCGGGTGAGGCGACGCCGCCGGTACCTTCGTGGTGAACGTCTTCTCCCGGAACGACGACGGCGACGACGACGGGAATAAGCGGCGGCGGCGGCGGCCGGTGAGGCGGTGGGCGTGGGAGCAGGCGCTGGACGTCGACCTGGCGCCGGTGCTGCCGCCGCTGCCGTTCCTGCTCGTCATCGGTGGCGCGAGGGCGATCCGCCTGGGGGCGGTCTGCGAGGAGAACGGCCTCCTCTTCTTTGCGACCATGGACCAGTATCAGCAGGTGGCGACGTACGCGCTGGACCTCGAGAAGAAGAAGGTGCAGGCGATCGACGCTGGCCCGCCATGCCGACAGCTGCTGCTTTTTTACAAGCCGTCCTGTAGGCTCGTGGCTTTCATGGCCACGACGCCGGTGGCCTACCTGAGCTCGCTCGGCGTGTGAGAAGATGATCTCGCCTGTGTGTGAAGAAGACGACGTGTGCGTCGTCGTCTTTCAAGAAACTGAACCTGACTTGCAACGTTAATTTTTTCTTATACTCTATATAAATAATTTATAGCAAAAGAATATTATTGCAAAGCATTTCTAAACACAAATCTAGTGTTACTGCTTTTGCACTATAAACTTTATATATGATTATGATAATTACTGATCAAATAAAGATAACAAAGTTTTGAATTTTTGAAATGTGTATCTCGAGACCGAGAGGGAGTATATTTATACTACTCGAGTATAATTGATTGGGTTGTATGGAGTATGGACATATGAAAAGTGTGCAGTTTTGCTATGTCAGTTGCAGAATATTGAACACCAGAAAACAGGCATAATAAGCTAAGATGATCAAAACACACTATACTTCGTACGAGAGAACTAGTTTGGCGGCCAGTGACGGATCCAGGATCACACGATAGGAGGGGCAACTTCAGTTGAGAGGGGCCAAACCTTCATAAATGAACTAATAAACACTAAAATTGAGGAGCTAATAAAGGATTAGTAATGGAGATCCCAGCTTGTTTGGGGGTGCCAGGCCCCCTCCAGCCCCCCTCCCTCCATCCCTGCCGGCGGCTACTAACACAGCGGCGGATCCACAGGGGGGGCTGCCGGGGCTACAGCCCCCCTACGAGCCTCATTTGTTTATTAAATACTGTTATTTAGCCTTAAATCACCATACAAATTTAGCTTTAGCTCTAAATCTCCATTGCTTAGCCCCCCCTTCATCTCCATCCTGCATCCGCCACTGCTAACACATGAGGATGACTTGAAAACATATGGCATGAGTACATGTTATTTAGTTATTACTTTCTCCATCCTAATTTATAAGACGTTTGATTTTTTCTGACAACATATCAAAAAAGTTTTGTAAAATATCATTTCTTTTATTGTGGTTTGCTTTATCAACAAAAATTCTTCAAGAATGACTTAAATTTGCCTATGTTTGCATACTTTTTTTCTTGAATAAGATGAATGATCAAACTTAGGGTAAAAAAAGTCGAAGGTCTCATAATAATTAAGGATGGAGGAAGTACTATTTTGACAATAACAATGCATGAAGTGCTCACTATGATTTTAGCGATGGATGTCCATTTTTATAGACACGACTGGATGCCTCTAATCAATTTTTAGAGACAGTTGGATCTACTGTACGTCATCTCTAGGTGTAACACATTAATTTTTTTCATATTTTTAAAATAAAGTTGGATAAAGACAAACTTTACATTAAAGTTATTAATAACTTTTTTGAAATCATCTAAATCCCACAAATTCCTTTGAAGTTCTCACATTTTAAATTTTATTTTTTTAATCTTTCAAACGACCTCGGATGGTAAAACAACAAAAATGCTTAAAAATCTCAAAATGATATAAAACATTGCAATGAGAACTTTTTTTATTCAAAATAATCTATGGTCCTAAAATCTAGTTTAAAGTCCTTACATATTGAAATTTAAAATTTTCAAATGACCTTGGATGACGAAATGACAAAAATCAAATTTAATTTTATCCAAGAAAATAATATGTTTTAATTTCTTAAATTTGAAATTCAAAAATTTCAAATGATTTCGGATGGTGAAACAACTTTCCAATTATTTTTTACTTGAACTGATATAGGGTCCAAAACGATGTTTCTACCCTTTAAGTCACAAATGACTTCGAGATGGTATAGTTAGACCTTAGCAGCCATGTTCCCGTTCCCCGTTTTGGAACGGGAACAAGAACTTGGATGTTATTTTACACGTGGGAATGGGAACATTCGTGTTTCGGAACGAAAATGTTCCTGAAATGTGGAAAGTGGGAACGGTAAGTTAGGTCAAATTTCTGTTCCCTGGCTGCTAAAAGTTAGACTGACTGGTGGGGCTTCCTCGGATTTAAAATGATATCTTTTCATTGGTCCGGTCTGTGATCTTTGGAGCTCGATTTCTTGGGACAGCTGGATTATGAGTTCCTCTTAAAGTCAAATTTGTAGATGGGCGACCGGGCCAGCTGAATCTATAAATCAGAGCATGTTAAACTAGAGTGAAAAAGGTATTAATGTTGTATGCAGTTAGGTGGTGTAGATCACTACTACAAAATCCTAGGTTAATAGCCTTTCAAATTGATTTTCCTACATGATTGCCTCTAAAATTGATTTTTCATACACGGTACGGAGGGTCAACCCTCCTCCACTGTGATGTATAAGGGCTGGTTTGGCGAAAAACATGTTCTATCTTCACCGTTGAATACTGCTTTGAGATTCATGCTGCTCGCTCTTTCTAATGTTGCTGCTCACTCACCCCAATTCTTCACGGCACTAAATGGGAATGCACATATCTCGATGTGGTGTTTGGATGGTGAGGACCTGAGGATTACACATACTCAACATGTTCTATCAATGTGGACGATGGCTGTTATGTCGTGGGAGAGATGAGAGATCTATAATTTTTATTATTTTTGAAATCTTATAACTATTTGCCTCGGGAACAACATTATTCGAGATAGGGAAGATATCCATCTATGTACTCTTTCCGTTCCAGTTATAAGTTACTTTGATTTTTTTTTGTTTTTTTATTTTGTTATGTATTTAGACACATTATTATATTTAGATATATAGCAAAACAGATGTAAAAAAAAATGATCTCTGTGGCTCAGATATGTATGTACCACTCTCTCCATACTAAAAAAAATAGGTAGCGATACAATCTGCAAAACATAACTTTGACTTCTTATTTCTATAAAAAATATCAAAAAGTAATATATGTATATTTTTATAGAAGTATTTTTAAAATAAATCTATTCATATGTTTTTCATGTTTTTAAACTTAACAATTTAAACGTTATTCTTTATATTCCTAATATTTGACCTAAACCTTGTTCGAAATAATCATATTTTTTTTGAGTGTGGAGGGAGTATATATAATAGAATGGTGGATATACAAATTAAAGAATAGTACCTCTGGTTTGCCTTTGCATATATATAGTCTACCCAGTAATTTCTTCCAAAAATATTATGATAATCTTTCAACCCTACTATAAGATTTTGTACGCACTTTTGAGAACACAATGGAACAAAACATGGCAAGTCTGATGTGGACATTAGCAAGGAGGAGAATCAAATGCTCTCTTTGATTCCAGGAGAATCAAATGCTCTCTTTGATTCCAGGAGAATCAAATGCTCTCTTCGATTCCTGATGCTATCTCGCCGCACATAAGAAGAAAGATTCATAATAAAGCTTTACTAGGAATAGAATGAAAAAATAAACCCATTTACTTTCTTAAAATCAGGACCGAATTTCCGGTCTTTGGTATAAAGAAAGGCTAAAATAAAATTGTCTTATCAGTTGGATTTATTAGCCGTTTGAACAATATTTTTTATAGCAAATTAGGCAACTTGCACTAGTATAGAAATGATTTTACGAGGCGGTACCCTTTTATTAACCGTGACGGTCATAAAAATCTAACCGCCATGTAAAATACTTTGATTTACCGTGGTGGTTGTTTTTATATACCGTGACGGTCAATAATAACTGCCACGGTAAATCGATTAACTGTGGTGGTTGCCTTAAAAGCAACCACCACGGTAAATTGTGGATTAACCGTGGTGGTTGCTTTTAAAAAACCGTCCACGGTTAATTGCTGTAAATAAAAAAATTCATAACTTTTTCGTATGAAATCTTAAAAGAACAAACTTTATATCAAAATTGTACCTCTCGACGAGATCTACAATTTTGTAGTTAAATTTTTTGAAGTGAAACTGTTTAGGGTCCTAAAATATTGTTGTAAGTGTGCATATTTAAAATTTTGAAAATTTAAAATTATCAAATGATCTCAAATGCTGACATGGTTTATACAAAGTTATAATATTCAATAAAATCAATAATTTTGTAGTTGAAAAATTTTTTAATTCGAAGATATTTAAAATCTCAAATATATATTTAAAAGTTATAGATTTTGAAATTTAAATTTTTGATTTCCTAAATTATCCTAAATGTTCACATAGTTAATGCCAAGGTTATAGTGCCTGACCTGAGATACATCTTTGATATTAATAAGTTTTTGATTTAAAGTATTTTAGAGTTTTTAAATATATGTTGGAACTTTACATGTCTTAAAGCTTAATTTTTTGAATTTTCAAACTATCAAGTTATAGTACTTGACAAGTGTTGACGGTGGATAGCGTCAACATTTCATATATCAAAAGGCATGAAACATACATCAATATCTAGAAGGCTAGGGTTTTATCTAACAATTTCCACGAGTTTTGGTGATTTACCAGTTTTCAGGGATTAATCCAGAAAACGCCGTAAAAGGGGCATAACTACAAATCTACACCATAGAATTATCCGAAACTCAGGAATACACCAAACTACTCTAGAAGGATCCAGAAGACACCGGAGCGAAGGAGGGGAGGAGCCACCTCCAGGTGGGGCCGGCCGGCACCACCAAGAATGCCGGGCGGCACCCCCTATGGGGCCCATATCTCACCTTCTGGAATGTTCCTCCACCACCTTTGAGGATCAATCTCAGCCCTACGTGAAGTCGGTTTGATCAAACGGCTGTCGTGCATCCCACCGGGCTATATAAGCGGAGCCAGACCTTCCCCTAGAAACCCTAATTCATTCAATACCTCATTCAAGTCATTCAAGGTTGAGCCAGTTAAAGATCAAGTCATCTAGAGCTTCAAGTTCTAGTTCCACATAGCCTTCTAGTTCATAGTTTAGCATAGTTAGATCTAGATTAGAGGAAATCAAGGTGTGTTAATCAGTCTTGGATTACAGAAGTTGTCAAGAAGAGAAAAGTCTGGTACAGTTCTTAAGCTTTTCTTTCTTATTGTATTATCTGTATTTATATGATATTTACTAGCAATATCGTGCTTCATCTTAGTTTAATTATTATGTTCATTGTCTACTTCAATACATCTAGTTTAGTTGGTTTGCTATTATATTCATGCACTGGTTCGTATAGCGCTCGTCTAGTTGATCATATGGTGAGTGGTAGGCAATATGTAGACATGGTGTCTAGATGCTTTGCTTATCTGCGGATATCCCCAGTTGTGCCGGGTAGTGAGGTAGATCATGGGTGTGACAGACCCATTGAGTCCTTTGTAGGCCTTCCCCCGTATGGTGGATTGGTAGAGTGGGATTGTGAGGTTGAGAGGAGGTTCCTGTACTCATCTTTTTCTGTACATTGCTCCGATGTGTTTGGGAACTATGGTAGTATAACTTGACAATGATTTCTAGATGTACTTACACTAGTTGACATAGTTTTGACATATAGTTAAATACATAGAAGTTATTTCTCTATTACCTGATTAGACAAACGCTGACATGGTTAGAGTGCTATGATGGATTAGTATTATTAGGAGATGACTGATTAATGGCTCATTATCATCAGTATTATCTTTATTATATTATTTATCTTGTGACTTACCCCTGTTATGAGTAGAGTGTATGACATTGGTTACATCGTCTATTCAATGCATATACATATACATGTTATCAATACTATGAAGTAGCTTCTTAGCAATGCCCCCAGTGGTAGAATATAAATGACAACCTGGTAATACTCTAGGTAAAATGCTACAATGGTATAATTATCTGTCCGCTTGCAGAATCATTCTTAGTTTATATTCATCTTTATTTATTTCTGCCTAGTCATATAAAATGATAAGATTTAGTACCAGAGTTTATTTCTAGCTTTACAATTGGGGATGACAACCTAGTTTTATAGTTAGGAGTAAGGGTAAAGAGGCTAGTGGCTAGTTGCTAAAGGCAAGTTAATTAGTACCAACATTTCTAGTGTCATTGCGTGGGATAGAGATTTGGGATTTATTGCGTTGGACGTTAGAAATACCAACAAGTATTTTTTTTAGCGCCGTTCTTGGGAATGCTAATAAACTTAGGGAAAGTATTGATAACATTTATACATTATGAATAAGACTGATCACCCAATTGACCTCTAACTCAAACAGACTTACCCTTGTTCTATTTATTTGTATATCTTATGCAGTGTAATGAACGAATGAATGGATTTGCTCTCCCAGATAATTACGTTGAAGATCCAGAGAGACTCTTACGAAGAAGGAAGTTCGCTGATACGAGGGATATCTTTGAATCACCATCAAGAACACCCTCCACCGAAGCTTAATCTTCAAGGAATCAAGCTCTAACATCCGAAGGAGAAGAATCAGAAGAATCAGGAAACTTAGCACCAGCTTTTGAAGTTATGGCTGAGAAGACGCTACGCGAGTTTTCTGCTCCAACAACCGCCAACATCCGTACTGGACCGAATGTCAATATTGGTGACAATGGATTTAAACTCAAGTCTGCGCTTATCACTATGGTTCAAGCTAGTCAATTTTGTAGAAAGGGTCATGAAGATGCAAGTGCACATTTACAACACTTTCTAGAGATTTGCAGCACCTTCACTATCAGAGGGGTATCAAGAGATGCTATTCTACTCCGTCTTTTCCCATTTTCACTTCTAGGAAAAGCAAAACAGTGGTTCTACAATAACAAGGAAACCAACACTATATGGAACAAATGCTCTACTGCTTTCCTAGCGAAGTTCTTTCCTACAGGCAAGATCAATGCTCTATGTGGAAAAATCTCAAGCTTTCATCAACAACATGATGAATCGTTCGCCGAGACATGGGAACATTTTCAAGATTATATTGCAGAATGTCCTCATCATGGAATAGAGTATTGACTACTTATGCAGACCTTCTATCATGGGCTAGTCTCTAGTACCCGTGAATCCATGGATGCTGCAGCTAGATGAGCTTTCTTGTCACTTAAGCTCGCCGATGCAACAGCACTTGTGGAGAAGATGGCCTCAAACCAGAGCTGGAATGAAGAACGTGTGCAACCCTGCAAGAAAGGAGAAGGCATGCATCATATTAAGGAGATTGACATGGTCACTGCAAAGCTTGACCTCATAATGAAGAAACTTGACAGCAAAAGCAATGAGAATAGAGAAGTCATGCACATTGATGATTCTTACATGACTTGTGAAGAATGTGGAGATATAGGACACTCCGGAAGCAACTGTCCTATACTCTAAGAGGATGTGAACTTCATCAACAACAACACCAACTATCGTCCTCAGCAAAATCAAGTATGGAATCAGTCAAATCAACGGTGGAATCAACCCAATCAAGGATGGAACCAGCAAAGGCCCAACTACCAAGGTAACAACCAAGATAATAATAGTTTCAATAGTAATTTCAATCAACCACCTTTAAGAGAAGTAATTTCCAATCAAAATAAATCTGTAGAGAATTTATCTAAGAGGGTAGCATCTAATGATAAAATACTAGAAAATATAAATACTAAAATGGATAGTCTAACCTCTGCTATTAAGAACCAGCTTAGCTTTAATAAAATGTTAGAATCACAATTAGCTCAGCTGGCGGCCGCTGTTCCACCGATCTATGAAGGTAAGATTCCTGGACAACCCCTAGAGCCTGAAACCGTAAATCTTGTTGATGTCCGTGCAGGTTACTACATAGAAGGAATGTCAGAAGGATGGAAAGATGAATCCATGCCACTCAAGAAAGGAGACCCAGAAAGACCTGTGATTCCTATCTCGATTGGGCAATACGATTTCTCTGAAGTCATCTGTGACCTTGGTGCTAGTGTCAACATTATACCAAAGGTAATCTTTGATCGTATTTTTTCATGGGCAACTTTGTTATACACGAATATGTGCTTGCAGCTTGCAGATCAGACAGTTAAACACCCTGAAGGAATCCTAGATGACGTATGCATATGAGTGGGGCAATCATATGTTCCAGTAGACTTTGTGGTTCTGGATACCGGTAAAGATCCGAAGAGTCCTATCATCCTAGACCGACCATTCTTGAGTACTACAAAAACAGCCATTGATGTAGACAGTGCAACAATATGTTTCACCATCAAGGGCAATGAAGAGAAATTCAGTTTTAAAGACAGGACCCTTGAGGATCCCATCAACACCTACTATCCAGAGAAGCCTATATACAAAGAAGAAGAAGTACGGAAGACCTGTCCAAAGGGGAAGAAGAAGAACAAGAAGCAAGAAGGAAAGAAGACTCAGATAGTCAAAGTAACGGAATACAGACAGGGTCGTCACTCAGCTTTGCCAGTCTTAGCTAAAGATCCTGGTCTACCATCCATAGAGTGCACCATCGGACAGAACTCTTTCTACTTAGCCGTTTGCGACACTGGATCAGCAGTCAACATAATGTCAAAACAGGTATACAATACACTATTTAATGAACCTATCGACCCTACGTATATTTTGCAGCTGGCAGACAATACAACACGAATCCCGAAGCGACTAGCAAGAAACATCACGGTTAAGATCCATACTCATTATGTCCCTACCAATTTTATGATCTTGGACATAGGAAAAGAAGATAAGACACCTATCATACTCGGGAGACCATTCCTTAGCATCACCAAAGCCATCATCTATAATGGAACAGGCCAAGTCCATTTTCACTTTCCAGGAGAAAAGGTACGCTGTTATTTTAAGGATTATAACTCTTCTGGATTACCAGCTTTCACCAGGACCAAGAAGAGAAGCCAGCGCCGCGTTTGAGAAGAAAAGTTGAGGAGGAGAAAGCAAAAGAAAAATCAACTACACTTGAAGAACATCCACAACCAACAAAAGTATGGAAGAAGAAGGAGATCCCCTCGACCGAGTCATCAACCATAGAAGATGCAACATCTGGGTCCCCATCAGGATCCACTGAAGAACCCTCAATATGATGACCACAAGAAGTCTTGTTCGGATGACTTTAACTCCGCACCCTTGCCATAAGGTAATAATGGTAGTTATCTAATTATTTTAGTACATTTACTCTTTTGCATGTTCAGAAAGAAAATAAAAATTCCTTACTGCTTTATTATAAAACTTTAAAAAGCTCCAAAGGATTAAGCTTATGGTTTACCCCGTAAGAATATTCACTACGGTAGCACAAAAATAATTTTTCATTCCTTTGCTTTATAAATAAGAAAAGTACAAAAATAAAAAAAATCATGCTACACATTCATATCTGCTCATAAAGATAATCAATTACTCATTGGGCTGACCGCTAACCCCTTATCATATTCGAGCCTCGAGTTTTGGTTTTCTTCTTGAAGTACACCTTTACAGGATTATACAATTAAGAGTGAGACCGGTCAAGGGTCACCACCGCTAAGCTTATTCTAAAAAAGATCGTTCAAGCAAAATATAGCAAACATCTAGCTTGGGGGAGGAGCATCCCCTAGTTATCAGGTAACTATACCTATACGATTTATCAAGTCTATCTTATAGTTATAAAATACCAAAAATATGTGGGCACATGAAGGTCCACGTCTGTTGAGTCTTTTATGAGTCTTTAGTTAAATAAAATCTTAAAATTAATAAAAAGAAGTTTTAGTTAGTCTTAGTTAATTAGAGTGTGTCTAGAGTTAGCTATGAACTAGAAATTTTGTCTTGGAGATGATGAATAGTTGCTCTGCTAGAAGTCTTTCAAGTACCTAGTTTTCAATCTTGAGTCTCCTAAGTTTTGGATACAATTGCTTTAAATTGATAACTTGCTCTGAACCTGAAACTTGTGGAGTAATATACTTGAGCTAGGTCTAGGTGATTGACGGATATGATATAAGAGAGTCTGAGCTGCTATTTATTTTATTCTTAACGATGCTAAATTCTAGAGATTTATTTCAAACCCTTTCATGATGAGCTCTTGTATGACAAAAGTTGAATTCCTACCAAAGCCATATATTTGCTCGTTTATGCTGCTTGCTTTGTATTGAGTTTAGTCAACCTTTATCGTATACTTTAGAGAGTCTTGTCATGCTTTTAAAATCAAGATCACTCACACACACTCCATCCACATATGCATTATTCTTACCATAAGAGTAAGCGAAATCATTTTTCACTTTTATCCATTTTCACCCTAAAATATTTTTCTCCTACACTGGAAGAAAACATCTAAAAATATACAATCTAAAAATATACATAAACCCATAGGACTACCTTTGTTTAATTGCTCTAAGTTCTTTATTGTTATCTCTTCAATCAATTATTGTATCTAAGGATGCATGTGGCTATGCAAAAATAAAAGGGAGCAAAAGATGGACAAATGTCCCAGCATTAAAACAATGGGTACTCAGATGCCCGCCTCCCAATGAAAAAAAAGAAGAGAAAAAGAATAAAGATAGCCCATATTTTCCTAAGAAGTTCTGAAGTCTAAGAAAGAAGAGAGATTTATTCTGAAGAGCAAGAGTAGAATTAGAATTAGCCACCACATATACACCTATCCACCATATTCCATACATATGCACATCTTGGTTTGATTGTATGACTTGATTCTCTATAGATCTATTGTTTGACTTTACAATATATGAATTGCAAGTATGCTTATCCTTGTTTGGTGCCACTCCTATAAACTCTACTATAATCCCTAGAATTAGAAAGGCATGACATCATGGATGCCTCAGTGAGATCTACAAATACCACATACTTTGAGAGACTGAGGGTGTCATGCAATTAAGCTCTGAGTTTTATTGTAAAAACTTGTAAAACTCTGGAATACTAGTTGAGTGAAGAACTTGAGACGTAGTGCTTGACTTGATTGTTCTGTCTTTCAATTACTCAAGACCCACGTGAAGGTTAAAAGCTCTACAGTTTAAGGTAATATGGGTGAGTTTAAAAGTTAGAGCAGTTTTATCTAATCCAGAGGAAATCTTTGTTTGAGAGCATGTGTACTTGTTAGAATAAAAGAATTGTAGCAACTCCTGATCCAACTCTAGGTTTTGCTAAGGGACTAGCAAAAGGTAAGCTTGGGGGAGTTGTTGACGGTGGATAGCGTCAACATTTCATATATCAAAAGGCATGAAACATACATTAATATCTAGAAGGCTAGGGTTTTATCTAACAATTTCCACGAGTTTTGGTGATTTACCAGTTTTCAGGGATTAATCCAGAAAATGCCGTAAAAGGGGCATAACTACAAATCTACACCACGGAATTATCTGAAACTCAGGAATACACCAAACTACTCTAGAAGGATCCAGAAGACACCGGAGCGAAGGAGGGGAGGAGCCACCTCCAGGTGCGGCCAGCCGGCCCCACCAAGAATGCCGGGCGGCACCCCCCTATGGGGCCCACATCTCACCTTCTGGAATATTCCTCCACCGCCTTTGAGGATAAATCTCAGCCCTACGTGAAGTCGGTTTGATCAAACGACTGTCGTGCATCCCATCGGGCTATATAAGTGGAGCCAGACCTTCCCCTCGAAACCCTAATTCATTTAATACCTCATTCAAGTCATTTAAGGTTAAGCCAGTTGAAGATCAAGTCATCTAGAGCTTTAAGTTCTAGTTCCTCATAGCCTTTTAGTTTATAGTTTAGCATAGTTAGATCTAGATTAGAGGAAGTCAAGGCGTGTTAATCAGTCTTGGGTTCCAGAAGTTGTCAAGAAGAGAAAAGTCTGGTACAGTTCTTAAGCTTTTCTTTCTTATTGTATTATCTGCGTTTGTATGATATTTACTAGCAACATTGTACTTCATCTTAGTTTAATTATTATGTTCATTGTCTACTTCAATACATCTAGTTTAGTTGGTTTGCTATTGTATTCATGCACTGGTTCGTATAGCGCTCATCTAGTTGATCATATGGTGAGTGGTAGGCAATATATAGACATGGTGTCTAGATGCTTTGCTTATCTGCGGATATCCCCACCGTGTCTTTGGGTAGTAAGGTAGATCGTGGGTGTGACAGACCCATTGAGTCTTTTGTAGGCCTTCCTCCGTACGGTGAATTGGTAGAGTGGGATTATCAGGTTGAGAGGAGGTTCCTGTACTCATCTTTTTCTGTACATTGCTCCGATGTGTTTGGGAACTATGGTAATATAACTTGATAATGATTTTTAGATGTACTTGTACTAGTTGACGTAGCTTTGACATGTAGTTAAATACATAGGAGTTATTTCTCTATTACCTGATTAGACAAACGCTGACATGGTTAGAGTGCTATGATGGATTAGTATTATTAGGAGATGACTGATTAATGGCTCATTATCATCATTATTATCTTTATCATATTATTTATCTTGTGACTTACCCCTGTTATGAGTAGAGTGTATGACATTGGTTACATCGTCTATTCAATGCATATACATATATATGTTATCAATACTATGAAGTAACTTCTTAGCAATGCCTTCCTAGTGGTAGAATATAAATGACAACCCGGTAATACTCTAGGTAAAATGCTACAATAATATAATTATCTGTCCGCTTGCGTAATCGTTCTTAGTTTATATTCATCTTTATTTATTGCTGCCTAGTCACATAAAATGATAAGATTTAGTACTAGAGTTTATTCCTAGCTTTACAATTGGGGATGACAACCTAGTTTCATAGTTAGAAGTAAGGGTAAAGAGGCTAGTGGCTAGTTGCTAAAGGCAAGTTAATTAGTACCAACATTTCTAGTGTCATTGCGTGGTATAGAGATTTGGGATTTATTGCAGTGACGTTAGAAATGCCAACAACAATGTTTAAGTTAAAAGTTTTTTTATTTGAGTTCATTTAGTAGCTAAAATATGTAATATGAGATTACGAAATATTGATATAAAAAGGTAGCGTATTTTATATAGAAATAAAAGAGGGAGTGGTGCAGTGGTGGACTTGCTAGTGTTGAGCATGGGTCTCGGTTTGATTCCTCAAAGTTGCAATAATTTTAAGTTTTTTGGTTTTTGGACTCGATTAAACGTGGCGGCTATTTTAGGAATGTCGCCACAGTAAATACGATTAACCATGGCGGTTGGCCTAAAACAACAGCCACAGTAAATCGATTAACTGTGGCGGTTATTTTTGACCGCCACGGTTAATCGGTGATTAACGGTGACCCATGGTTGGTGGCGGTTAAGAAAACAACCACGGTTAATAAGATTTGACCGCCATCGTTAAAAAAATTGTACTAGTGTTGTCTTATCAGCCGATTTATATGACCAGCCGAACACTCTAATTTGAACGGCTAGTAAGTCCGGATAATAATAAGACAACCGAACAGAGTGAAACCAACAGACCAAAAAGCCAAATATAGCTCTCAGCCAATTTAGCAAATCAAACAAAAAGAATATCAATCTATGCCAATCCCTGCCCTTGTGATGCGGCTGCCTCCGTCCGGCCTACGTATAAAAAGAAAAGATTAGGTTCTTCTGTTTCGTTCCGACACTTCACTTTCTCTCCATGTGGTCTTGTCTTCAATACAAGCAATAGTTTCGCTTATCTTATCAGCCGTTCAAATTAGAGTAACAACAAATCAGCTAGTTTGTCTTATCAACCGGCTTATGTGATGAGCCGAATATCCGAAGTGTCAATAGTAAGCTTTCTTCCCACTTTCTCTCTAATTGCAAGAGTCCTACCATGTTAAGGTCAAGCGCCCTACTTGCTTGTTGACACGTGAGAGGAAATAGAAGAAGTACCTGGATTTACCACTTTCTTAGAAGTACCGATGTCAAAAATGTTGTTTCTTTCCTCTCGAGAGGAGGTGCGGTAGAGATAAACAGATCATTACATCCAACTAGCAGTCAAGATATATAAACAATATATAAACGATACTCTCCCTCAGTCAGTCCTAAATTAGTATTACTAGCAAAACATGCCCGTGCGTTGCAACGGAAGAAAAATATTAATTATTAAAATAAATCTTACATATCTATTTAGTTTTCCTTTTTTCAAAAATTAAATATATAATAATTTATTTATGATGACTATGACACCTATGAATTAAAATACATTCCTGATATACTTTTTTCTTCTCCGGTTGTAAGCTACAATAAATTTTACTCATAACTTCAATTTTATAGTGTCCATGTGTTGATGAGTTAGATGTTTTCCGTCATTCCTTTTTTTTTTTACTTGGCAGCTCTCATTGTTTTATCAAAAACTGTACTCTCAGATATACATTTATTTTATTAGATCAGATGACAAACTATTCAAGATTTAAGTCTATGGTTTAATTAGTTGAACCATCAGCTGATCCAGGTTCCAACAATAATAAATCTTTAAACTGTACTCTCAAATATACATTTATTTGATTAGATCGGTGACAAACTGCTCAAGATTTGTCTATGGTTTAATTAGTTGAACCATCAGCTACTCCAGATTCCAACAATAATAAATCTTTAAAACTATACTCTCATATATACATTTATTTGATTAGGTCGGATGACAAACTGCTCAATAATTAGTTAAACCATCAGCTGCTCTAGGTTCCAACAATAACAAATCTTTTTTCTAACTAAAATTACATCAATAATTTTGTGGTAAAATATTTATTTATCATGGAAAGATTGTAACCATATTTTAAATACCCATAATGATGTATTTATTATTTATATTCCAAGTTTTATAAGAAAAGGTGGGAGACAAAAAATAAGAAATAAGAAAACAAAAAAAACATGCAACATGACGTTAGATAAAAAAACCAAACACGCGAGAAAGACAAACACAGAAAAGGAACAGGATAGGCCCGGACTTCACGATTGTCAATGGGATTTTTTTTGTGATATGTCAATGTGATGGGTTAGGACTGGGATAAAACAAAGTGACCAGCGGATGGGACTGTGTAGACATAATTTTCTAGGCATGAGTTTGGGTCAGATAGGTATATGAGATTTGGTGGACGCGATCTAATACGTTACGAAATCGGAATCAAAATCTGTATCGATCTTTGCTACGAGTGATATATTCAAACTCGTATAGGCACGGATCATATAAGTCCAATCCAAAGAAACTCTTCATGATCCAGTACTTATGAGACGATGGACGAAAAAAATGGGCTGAAATTTTGCCTCTTTTTATTATTAGGTAGAGATTAAATTTATCATAAAATATATTTTTATAATATATCTATTTTATGTCATATATATTGTTATTTTTTCTATAAAATTAATCAAATTTAAAAAATTGACTAACACGGTTTAAAAAAATCATTTCTTTCGGTGACAAAGGAGTAGATGGCAGATAGAAAAAAAACTATAGCTATTATGCACACATCCATATATATCCCATCCATTGCACTGTGGTGTGGCTTTTGCCCATACACGAGAAAAGGATTTTCTACTATAGCATGGTGCACGGCAGCCCACCCGATCTCCCAGTGACAATGACCAGCTGCCGATCGAGAGAATGTGGCGACGAAACATGTAAATATAAATAAATAAATTGTCCATGGATGTCATGTGGACGTGTGGTGCTACGCTAAACACACAATTTTTAATACACAATTTTTAATAGAATATATAAAAAAAGAGTATGATTGATGGTACAAAGATTCGTAGCACGGGCGGGTGCAGAGTTTCTTTATAATATAAGGCGTATTAGCATTTGAAAAATAAACCCTGCTTTACAATACGTTTTGATTATTAACATGAGAAACTCAAACATAATTTTTCCTCAAATAAATGATTTCAAATTAAAAAATTGTCAACAACAAATTTGTATAGATATTCTAGATCTACAATTTTGGTTTTTGTCAATTCTCTATCCAAGTTCGTTTGATTTTGAATTTTAATATGCGAAAAAACTTCAAACTAAACTTTTAGACCATAGATTATCTCAAATGAAAAAGTTATCAACTGCATTGTTTATACTTAATAAGACCCAAGGGAATTTTTTAGAACTAGCTGCATCCATCTCCATGCCGAACACCATTATAAAGGAATGGTTACAAGTTTCTTGTCAAAAAACAATCCAAAAGGATTGAAGTGGATTTGGATTGAGGAATAATAACCTAACAAGACCCAAGATATATTTTTTTAGAACTAGCAGCATCCATCTCCATGCCCAGCTAGAACTATATTATATAATAGCACCGACGTGGATGCATTTATAGCGACTCACAGGCAGCATTTTTTCTCCCAGACAAGCTCTGGTCCTCCTACTACTTACTGTTCGGCTTGAATCAACGGCGACAAGGGGCATCGACAATGGGTGCCGGCGGCGCCATTGGCGTGGCAAAGCGGAACCCAGCAGCCTCAACGACGACGACGACGGCCGAGGAAACTGACGCGGACAAGAAGCTCCGTTTCATCGAGGAGATGACCGCCGACGTGGACGCCGTGCAAGAGCGCGTGCTGGCGGACATCCTCGCCCGCAACGCGGAGACAGAGTACCTGGCGAGATGCGGCCTCGCCGCCGGCGCCACCGACCGCGCCACGTTCCGGGCCAAGGTGCCCATGGTGACGTACGAGGACCTGCGGCCTTATATCCAGCGCATCGTCGACGGCGACCGCTCTCCCATCCTGTCGACGCGCCCTGTCTCCGAGTTCCTCGCCAGCTCCGGCACGTCGGGCGGCGAGCGCAAGCTCATGCCTATCGTCGACGACGAGCTCGACCGCCGCCAGCTCTTGTATAGCCTCATCATGCCAGTCATGAGCCAGTAAGTTACCCCATCTATCTCCACTTCTTCTCCATCTCCGGTAAGTAGCCATTGTTGGCATCGTCAGGCCATGGGCATGCACCGAGAATGACGACGAAGACCGCGCACGCGTGCAGGTACGTGCCTGGGCTTGAGGACGGCAATGGACTCTACTTTCTCTTCGTGAGGTCGGAGACGAAGACGCCCAGCGGCCTGCCAGCGCGGACCGCCCTGACGAGCTACTACAAGAGCGACCACTTCAAGAACCGCGGCTCCGGCTCCGGCTCCGGCTCCGACACGTACCACGCGTGCACGAGCCCGACGGCGGCGATCCTCTGCGCCGACGTGTTCCAGAGCACGTACGCGCAGATGGTGTGCGGCCTGTGCCAGCGCCGCGGCGTGCTGCGCGTCGGCGCGGTGTTCGCCTCCGGCCTCCTCCGGGCCATCCAGTTCCTGCAGCAGCACTGGGAGCAGCTCGCCGCGGACATCAGCGCCGGCGAGCTCAGCCCCTGCGTCTCCGACGCGTCGGTGCGCGAGGCGGTGGCGGGCGTCCTCCGCCCCGACGCCGAGCTTGCCGAGCTCATCCGCGCCGAGTGCTGCGGCGGTGACTGGGCCGGCATCATCCCGCGCATCTGGCCGAACGCCAAGTACCTCGACGCCATCATCACTGGCTCCATGGCGCAGTACGTCCTGGCCCTCGACTACTACGGCGGCGGCCTGCCGATCGCCTCCGTCCTGTACGCGTCGTCGGAGTGCTACTTCGGCGTCAACCTCCGGCCGATGTGCGACCCCTCCGAGGTGTCCTACACCATCTTGCCCAACATGGCCTACTTCGAGTTCCTCCCGGTGGACACTGCCGGCGGCGGCAGCAGCGGCGACGAGAGCCAGCTCGTGGAGCTCGCCGGCGTCGAGGACGGGCGCGAGTACGAGGTGGTGGTCACCAACTACTCCGGCATGAGCCGGTACCGCGTCGGCGACGTGCTCCGCGTGGCGGGGTTCCACAACGCGGCGCCGCGGTTCCGGTTCGTGCGCCGCGGGAACGTGCTGCTGTCCATCGATTCCGACAAGACCGACGAGGCGGAGCTGCAGCGCGCGGTGGACCGCGCGTCGTCGGCGCTGCTCCGGCCGCGCGGCGCCGCCGTGCTGGACTACACCAGCCGGGCGTGCACCGAGACCGTCCCGGGCCACTACGTCGTCTACTGGGAGCTGCTGCTGGTGACCAAGCGGCGGGGCGCAGATGACGACGACGACGCCATGGTGGACGGGGAGACGCTCGACCGGTGCTGCCTGGAGATGGAGGAAGCCATGAACGCCGTGTACAGGCAGGGCCGCGTCGCCGACGGCACCATCGGGCCGCTCGAGATCCGGATCGTCCGGTCAGGCACCTTCGAGGAGCTCGCGGACTACGCCATCGCTCATGGCTCGTCCGCCGGCCAGTACAAGGTGCCACGGTGCGTGGCCGCGCCGGCGATCGTCGAGCTGCTCGACTCGCGTGTCGTCTCACGCCATTTCAGCGCTACGTTGCCGTGCTGGACACCGGGTGGACGGTTAACTGAACGTTAAGAAGGAACACATAATGTTCAGTTGGTGTGGGGGTTGGGGGGGGGGGGGCGGCGGGGGGCGGCGGAGGATATCTATTGCATACCTGTACTTCGTAGCTTTGTTTGGTATTCATCAGCAACTTGAACTTATCCAATGCCACCATTTACAGCCAATGTTCCACCACAATTCAGTCAACAGTTTCAGCATCTCAGTTTCTATTGAACTTCAGTCCTTATGGCATGCCTCCATACCAACCATGACAATGTCAAAAATGAATTCCAACTTCAACTTTTCCTCACGAATTAGTCATATGGTTTTTCCTCATGCTTCGCATGATCAAGTCCAGCCTCGCCAATTTCTCCAGCAGCACAAACCCATGACAATGTGAACAATCAAGTATATATGGAATGATAAGACTTTTCAAAAATATAGAGTGATAAGAGTGATGAAGAAAAGAAAGGTGGGTGCAGTAATTGGAAATGGAGGAGAGAGGATCCAAAACTAGTTATTGCATGGCTGCATAATTCAGTTGATTCAGACAAGGGGATTGCACACAAGAGCCACGACATTTGGAAGAAAATTGTAGCAAAATTCAACAGCAATGTCACATGATATCGAAGATCAGTTTCACAGTGCAAGACACACTGCACCAAGACACTAGTACACAAATGATTTCTCTTGACGATGGTATTTTATTTTTACAGCCGGTTTTAATTAATAGACGCCAGTGAAAATCAAATGGTAGGACCAAATTAAAAACCACCTGTAAAAATCTATTTCTACTGGCGGTTCTCTTAACGAAAACCGCCAAGTAGAAATGAGTGCATTTCTACCGACGGTTTCGTTAAGAGAACCACCAGTAGAAATAGACTTTTACAGGCGCCAAAACCAACTACGAGTCTTTCTCTGCGCCTAGGATTGCAAAACAACTGGTGCTGCACCCTGATTCACAAAACCGCTATGACGTGTCATGCTTCTAGTGGCCACGCGCTTGGCTGCCACACAATGGACCACATAGATCGCTGCCACACCACTATGTCATGAAAAACTGCGTTGCCTTTTCATCCCACGAGCCCACACATCCTCGGCACCCGCGCAGAGCAGCATCAGTCCAAGCCTTGGATCGCTGACATGGAAGTTTCGACGACCCGATGAAAGGCCACGTGAATCCATCTTAACCGTCCAATCCAATTGTGCTTCTTCACTGAGGTGAAATACCTCCCTCCCCTCTCTATCTGTCTCACGTATCGAACACAAACTTAGGGGGTGTTTGGATGGGCAGGGGGCAAAACTTTTGCCCCGTCCCCATCGAATTTAGTTACACATATATGGAGTATTAAATGTAGTCGAAAAAATAACTAAATTACAAGATTGCGATAACTTTGCGAGACGAATCTTTTAAGCCTAATTAATCCATGATTTGACAATGTGCTGCTACAGTAAACATTTGCTAATGACGGATTAATTATACTTAAAAAATTTGTCTCATGATTTCCTGATGAGTTCTGTAATTTGTTTTTTTATTAGTATTCAAAATCCCCTTCCGACATCCCTCCGACATTTCGATGTGACACAGGCAGAACTTTTCCCACACCATCCAAACACCCCCTTAATCGTCCAATCCTTCTCTCTCTCTCTCTCTCTCTTTCTCACGCGTGCGGCACGGCCTCCACCTCAATCTCCACCGCCGGGGTGCTCTCCACCTCCACCTCCGACTGGCCCTCCACCTTCAGCCTTGGCGGCGGTGCTCTCCACCTCGCCGCTGCAGAGTTCGCCCCGACAGCTCGGCCTCGAATAACGGTGGCTCGCGACGGGGCGACGTCGATTCGCAGCCCCACGCCGCTCCCGATCTGAGGAGACGGCGGCGTTCAAGACCGCAAGATGCGCTGGGCGGCGACGGGAGGCTCGGCAGCACACCGAGAAAGCAGTAACGCTTCGGCGGCGGCGCGGCCTCCGCACGAAAGGAAGGCGTGGCCCCGGCGCCGCGAGGACGATGCTACCCCAACATGCGACCTCGATTCGTAGCCCCACGTGCTGACACGCGGCTCCGATCTGGGGTGGCGGCTCCGCACCGGCAAGATGTGTGGCGGCAACGGAGGCTCAGCATCTTCGAAGTCTGCGACAAAGATGGCCGCATCGCGAAGGTCACATGGAACTCTTCTTCGTCCTCCGCTCGTTGGCTTGCGGTCTGTGGTTAGTCTTTTTAGCTAATGTTTGTAAATCATGGATAATAATGGGGATATGTTTATGTTAGTTGTCGTCGTAAGTTTTTAAGATCTTGTTACGACTGATTATTGTTTCGACAGATTATTGTTTGATTTTTAAGATTTTTTAAGTGATAACCAGTTGCATTTTTTGGTGAAAAAAGTGTGTTCTTTAGATTTGTAAAGACATTGTGAATGATGATCGATGAACATGTGTAATGATTGCTACTTGTCATGTATTTACTTCTAAGACAAGAAAAATCTGTTGAAAAGCAGCATGGGCAAAGCATACGGCTGGACGGCTGCTATTTTTTTATTTTGCAAATAATTAGCACAGACGGATGTTGTAACAGACCGCCATCAGTAAACTTATTTACACGACAGTTTACTTAAGTGAACCGTCTGTGGAAATCGTATTTCCACAGGCGGTTCGTTAAGTAAACCGCCTGTGGAAATCTATTTTCACAGGCGGTTCACAAGTAACCGCCAGTGAAAATGTTCTATTTTCACTGGCCTCCAGCACAGACGGCCTGTGAAAATCTGTCTACAACCGCCTGTATTGAGCTTCTGTGTACTAGTGAGACAAACAAGTTGATGGTGCATTTCAATGGGCGTGGTGCCGTGGTCCCACCCTATTATACATACAGAATTACAGATACACTATCATCAAGAACAACACTATATCATCATACACAAACTTTTCCTTACAGGAATTATAGGATGGCCCATCCAAACCCAACTATAGATCGTTGAAGTCCCTACACATATGAGAGCAGCTAGCATCCACAAATACTAGAATGCTACCATACCTTACCGCTGCTTCAACACACCAATGTTTTTTTTCCTTCTTTTCAAGGTCATGCATTATATATAGAGCATCGGTGTTCTTAGTCGCTCTAGACAAATACTGACCTTTTTTTATTCCGTAGTTCCTATAAAAATATCGACAGACCTCAAGAGAAAGAAAAAGAAAACCAAGGCTTAACTGGGGAGGTCAACAAGACCAACATCAGAAAGCTTCTAAGTGGATCTAGCAGGGTTGAAGATTCCTTGCCTTACCTTCCCCATCGTAGATATATTTTTTTTCTTTTTCTTTTTTTAAAAAAAATCCATCCCTTCAAAACATCCAGTAGACTCCATCGACATTTTGATATCACCGTCGTACAGCGGCCCATCTAACAGCACAAACCTGGGCTACACAAAAGGCCCAATACCAACAGCACCCAAGGCCCACCGTCACTCAACAAGCCTGCAAGTAAACAGCGGCTGCAGCCGAATAAACACATCCGATCAGCAGCCTAACCTTGCTGTGCTGCTGCAAATAATAAACTCTTTGATTTCCATCTAATAAATAATAATAACAATGTGTGTTAGTACACGTTCTGCCAATTGTCATCCCCAGCACGTTGCGCATAATTAAGATTGGGTACCTCTTCTAGAACGATCACGAGAGCCAAAATAATATAATCCGTGGTTGCCGGTTTTTTTTTTTTTTATTCGGGTGGATGCAGCATGTCCCATCTCCGCTGAGAATCGGCAAGGGAATTAAAACCAGCCAGGCAGAGAGAGAGAAGGGTAGCCACACCACACATATGATTGGGTCGCACGGCTCCCGCCAAATGTGATTTGGTCTGGATTGAGCTAGCCGAATTGTCAAATTCGGCGTCCCATCCATTTCAGAACCGGTCAGTACAGATGCAGTACAGCAAAAATACTAGCCTTATTCAGATTGCAAACGTTAGAAAAGTTTACAACTGTACCATTTTGTTTGTATTTAGCAATTATTGTTCAATCATGGATTAACTAGGCTCAAAAGATTCGTCTCGTGATTTACAATTGATTATTTTTTACTTACATTTAATGTTCTATGCATACGGCTAAAAATTGATGTGATGGAGAGAGTGAAAAAAATCTAGAATTTAGAAGGAAAGAGAACAAGGGCTTAGCCTGTTTTGTTTTTATGTTGGATGTGGTTATAGAAAATCTCTACTCCCTTCATCCTAAAGAACATTGTGTCCAGATTGAAAACTAAAAGTATTTTTTTACGGAGGGAGTACTCTATTTTAGAATGTATTCTTTTTAATTTCACGCAAAAACAAAGCCTTTTGTATATATAGTTGACCATCACAATAAGTTGTGGGCCGGTGGAACCATGCCACACACTACTACACAAAAGATTTTGCAAGGCACTTCAAAAATGAGCTCGGAGGCGGTTTTAGCAAAAAACCGCCTCGGTTAATTAGTTCCAACCGAGGCAATGCTCCGGCGCAACAACCGCCTCGGTTAATACCTTAACCGAGGCGGTTTTCTAGTGAAAACCGCCTCGGTTAATAGTCTATTAACCGAGGCGGTTGCTCTAAGACAACCGCCTCGGTTAATCAATTAACCGAGGCGGTTTTTCTAAGACAACCGCCTTGGTTAATAGACTATTAACCGAGGCGGTTTTTCTAAAACAACCGCCTCGGTTAATAGATGGCTAGTATATATACCAAACTTAGCCATTAGGGTTTCATTCCCACGCCTCCCGCCGACAACTCCTCCTCCCTCCGAGCTCCTCCTCCCACCGGCGGGGGCGAGCGGCTCCCTCTCCCCTCCTCCTCTCCCTCTCCCTCCGAGCTCCTCCCTCTCCTCCCTCTCCCCTCTCCGACGCATGCAGGCGCTGGCGCCTTCTCGATTCCGGCTGCATGGGCAAGATTGAGGGAGGGCGGATCCAAATTTCGCCATGGCGATCCGCGGTGGCGGCGCATACGGTGGGTGGATCCGTGCCTGACGCGGTGGATCCGCGGCGGCGGGCACACGTAGAGGCCGGATCCGTCCCGGGCGCATGGATCCGGGCGGTCTCCCACCGGCGAATGCAGGCGCGGGCCTCCTCTCCACTCGATCTCCCCGACGACAAGAAATAAGATGGGAGGCTCGGATCCGCCCCACTACGGCGGATCCGACGGTGGCGACGCATGGGGGTGACCGGGATCCGGCCCCCCCGCGCGCTGGCGGATCCGGCGGTTCTCCTCCCACCGGCGCATGCAGGCGCAGGCCTCCCTCTCCTCGATCTCCGCGGCAGCGGCAAGACGGGTTACCGGATCCAGGCCTCGGGCGCGGCGGATCTGGCATTGGGGCGCATGGGTGGCCGGATCCGCCCCCGGCGAGGGGCGGATCAAGCGGCGGCGGCGCACTGTAGGCGTGCAGCGGCGCAGCGGTACCTCCACGGTGGCGTCCCCGCGCGATCGCTAGTGGGCTCGAAACGGGCTCACCGGCGGGCTCACCAGCGGGCTCGCTGGTGGGCTCAGGATTTTTTTTATTTTTTTAATATATTAACCGAGGCGGTTATTGTTAAATAACCGCCTCGGTTAATGTATTAACCGAGGTGGTTGCCCAACCGCCTTGGTTAAGGCCACGATTAACCGTGACCTTATGTTCGAGGCGGTTAGGAAAACCGCCTCGGTTAACCAAAAAAAACCGCCTCGGTTAAGTTTTTTGTAGTAGTGACAGTGTGTGCCTGTGTGGTGCTTGAAATTGTGTAGGCTAGCCACGTCATTGTGATGTGATGCATGGTGGAATTCCATACAGTATAGATTATTATTAGGAATTGTATAGGCTAGCAACTGATGCAGAGTAGTACTGGTGAGGCATTTCTCCAATCTATAACTTCTATAATCCTAACCCCCACTATCTAATTCTCTAGCTTCTTATTGGTCGAAACTTCAAAAGTGATGTCAGCTGACATCATCAAAGAAATTACCTCAACTAAGACTCATTTATTTTCCACTAGCTTTTTCTTTTGAAATAGAAAAAAAGTCGTAGCACCTAAATCAAGTATCGTAATTAAAAATCCAATTGCACCATGATATTCCTCGCAATAAACTCTTCAAAAACAAGACCCGATATGGATATATTTTGATAATTTAAACCATTTCTAAGCAAAAATCCATTTATAAGAAAAAAACCTAACAAAACTACAAATCATATAGATTACATGTAGTCCTCCTAAAACATGCATAATTTTATGAAGGAAAACTTCTAAATTTTGGGAGGGAGATGACCCTCGGTATAGTAGGGGTGGGGATTCGGATAGATGAGATTTAGGTGATGGCCAGTTCAAATAATATAGACCATTTATGTCAATGGATACAACCTCCGCAATTGACCTATATGTATGTACTAATTCATAGTTTCGACCATTATAAACTCCTTACATTTCTACTTTATACCTGCAGCAACGCGCGGGGCATCCTACTAGTTCCTTAATTTGAGCGCCAAATAATGCCTCACCTGCCCATACGGTGCATTTCCTCCATCATGCTAGTGAATGGCTCTCATTTGTCAATTCTCATCGGCGGCACGTTACGCATATGTGCTTACTAGAATTTTTCTTCTTCCGATGGGCTAAAACGCAATCATTTTCTCAGCTTTGATTCGGATCCAGCTGCCTGAAAACTAAACACGGTCGTGTCTCCGCTGCATGAATGAATGAAAACAAAAACACCCCAGAAAAAAGGAATTTGAGAAAGAAAACCAGCCACACACGTACATGCATACTCAGTCGCTCACCGGTCTCGATCTGTATGCCGTCGCCAGTGAGATTCGGTCTTGGTGGTGCCGAATCGTCGTCGATGTGCCTCTCCTCTCGGTTCCGAACCAATCGATGGATACAGGAGACTACTACACATTCGCACGCAAATCGGGTCTCTGGATCGTTATCCAAAACCTCTGCCAAGAACCCATTCACCCAATAACGCGGGGCAGGAATAACTACAAACTACTGCTCATCGCTCCGCTTTGACATTATAAGTTATTCCAATTTCTTCTTTCAGTCATTTCAACGGTATTTTTCTCTCACACCAAACCAAACATTCCACCAATTAGAATACCCCTAAAGCTAGTGGAATAAACCTACCGATAAGACATGCTTCTAGTTTGGTGTGAGAAAAATATCACTGAATGACCGATAAATCGAGTTGATAAGACAAGTGAACAGCAGGCAGCGTGAGTTACGAGATTTATGACATTAAATATATAATGCTATGAAAATATAATTAAAATAGAGAATCTATTGATACTTATTTGGTATCATAATAATTATTTTTTTAAAAGTTTTGTCAAACTTAAAATGTTCTAATAGTGCTAAAAAAGGTTGGAATGACTTAAAATTTGGGAGGAAGGAAGTAAAAGTGCATCTCGCTTGGTGATGCTGGCATAGAATCTAAATGCACATCAATGGATGATGTGGTACGATGACAATGTGGGTTGTTTGCATGAATAGATACGTGTCAGCTTATCAGCTATTCCAACAGTGCTTTTCTTACACCAAATCGACCGTTTTAATTTATCCATAGTGTTTACTTTAAAAACTCGCTTTTAATCATATGAGGTCCTGGCGTCCTCTTTGCTTCACTGTAACCTTCGGGCGTCCCCAACGGCCGTAAAATCGCTAGCGAGTGCTAATCGCCTAGCTTGCACGCCTTCCCAGATTCTTTTAGTCTCTGACAGTACCCGCTGCATTTTGCTTCTTTAATTGTTTCTCGTGTCTGCATGAGCGGTGATTTCCTGCTGCCATTGGAGACGCCCTCACCTATGGCAGGTTCTAACGGATCCAAACCCGCGATCTCCGATCGGAGACGGACCCGAGCCCGGTAAGAGCTCGTGGGGAGGAGCAGCGGGAGGCAGCCAGCGGGTTAGGTTGCGGCTGTGGCTGTGGCTGCCGGCCTGCCCCACCTACCCACCTGAAAACTACCCGCCTCCTCTCCGGAGTAGTCGCCTCTCGCCTGCCTACCCACTTCTTCCTCCCACCCCACCACACGCGTCCCGCCACGGCGCCACTCGCTGCACCGGCCACACGCCTCCGCTCCCGCCGACACGGTGGGCCCCGTCCCCGGGGCGTGGACCAGGGCCACGCGGCCCCCACGGGCCTCCTCCGGTCGGTCGCTTCTTCCTCCCTCGCTTTCCATTTCCATTTCCTCTTGTTGTGGGAGACGACGCGGACGGACGGACGGACGGAGGGAGGCGCGGCGAGTCCATCTGCACGCACGAGGAAGCAAAGCAAAGCAGCTGCGCCCTCGCGATCTCCGCCTGCCTGCCTCCTCCACCAAACCAACCAGAGAGAGCGAGCGCAGTTCGGCCGCCGGTCGCGTCCGATTCCAGCAAAACCGAGCGCCCCCCGATTGATTTTTCTTATTGCCTTCCTCGGGTTCGGTGCCTTCCTCCTGCCTGACTCTTGCCCCTTTCTCCCGGACTGACCGAGCTTCGTGCTCATCGACGGACTGACCGACCGGACGATCGTCGAGGTACGTATGCTACGCAAGCTCTTCGTGCTTGTGTCTTGTTCTTCGTTTCCTCCCCGTTCCCCTTTTCCACTTGCTTGTTCTGTTTCGTGCTAGCTGCAACTGATTGATCATCATCATCAAATCGATTCACCAAGGCCAACTATTAGCGTAGTACGATCGAGCGACTTGCTCAAACGGACCGGTGGGACTGGGAGAGGTGTAGATATACCCTCCACCTAATGAAATTTAAAGGCTTTACTGCTTAATTTGACCCCTGGGCTTCGTTCATTAAGACCGACATTTTCCATGTTCTGATTGACTAAATCTCGGTGCAAAACTACTTTTTTGAGTGACTAAATTCTCGGTGCAAAACTACTTTTTTTGTATTGACTAAATCTCGGTGCAAGGTACTAATGAACTTCAATGACAAAATATTCTTGTTCACGAACGAAATTCATAATTTTGGTCCACGATCGAAATTCAGCTTACGATTTTGCATGGGTTTTCTGTTTCCAGGATCAAGATGTCGAGCCTCGAGGAGCCACTCGGTCTCGGAGACCTGCCCAAGTTGAGTATTAACAGACTTGGGAGGTTCTTGTCGCAGGGCGCTCGGAGGTCCTCACCAGCCGATGACCACAGCACCGGCAAGTAAGTGCAGGCGTATGAATATGACTATATGAGCAGTTGATGTGCAGAACGGCATCCGTTTACTCAATTCAGATGGCTTTCTTGGAAAGAGTTTTTGTTAAGTGACGAAGGGGTTTGTTGTGTTATTTGGTTGCTTTCAGATACAGCAACTCCTGCAATGGTAGCCCACAGATGGTCTTCCATGGAAGTTCTTATCCCTGGCATCCGCAGTGCCGTCAGGCCGATTCGTCGTGTGATGTGGCGGAGCTTAGAGATCTTCCTCGGAAGGTATTTTCAACCACACATATATAATTAGGACTGACCTGAACATGGTAATCAGTTTTGTCCATCAGCGTTCTGTTCTACCTAGTCATAGCAATCTTCAAATCTAGTATACCATTTAAAGTCAAATAGCGTTAGAAAACTACAACAATGACGATATTGGCACCACAGCGCTTTCTTTTAATCCTGTCGATCAACAATCTGTTCTCAGGTTATGTGGGAACTGCCAAGGTTTGTGAAGATAGTTGAGGTTGGACCACGGGATGGCCTGCAAAATGAAAAGGGCAATGTTCCAACATCTGTAAAGATCCAACTCATACACATGTTAGTCGGTGCTGGTTTGTCTGTAGTCGAAGCCACAAGTTTTGTATCCCCAAAATGGGTGCCGCAGGTGATGTAGTTAGTGACTAGCATAATGGAATGTTCCCATGAAAAAAGTCATGAAGTTCTTATATAGCTTAGTTTGGAAACTGCAGCTGGCTGATGCAAAGGAGGTCCTGGAAGGTATCCAGCAGGAGCCAGGTGTGCGGTATCCGGTGTTAACCCCTAACCTCAGAGTAAGTTCTGTCATCATTTCCTCTAAGAAATATACGTATTTGCTACTAGAAGATATGAACTGTACTAATGAACTGAGTGCAGAAGATATGATCTGTACTAATGAATTGAGTGTTTTACAGGGATTTGAGGCTGCTATTGCGGCTGGTGCAAAAGAAATTGCGGTTTTTGCATCTGCCTCTGAATCCTTCTCTAAGTCAAACATTAACTGTACCATTGACGAAAGCCTTGTTCGGTACCGTGATGTTGCAGCAGCTGCCAAGAAACATGGACTAACTATCCGGGGGGTAAGTTCATCAACTTTTAACCTCTTTTTAAGGCTCTGGTAATTGATGAGTTGGGTGACTGAGGCTTTTCACCTGTGGTGTGGTCTGAATCTTGCTTCGTCTGTTCATGTTAGATATGTTTCATGTGTTATTGGTTGCCCTGTTGAAGGCGCAATTGATCCTTCGAAGGTCGCATACGTAGCTAAGGAGCTTTACAACATGGGCTGCTCGGAGATTTCACTTGGCGACACAACTGGTGTTGGGACACCAGGTACTGATTCTCCATGCCTACGCCTAACCTTTTTACCATTCTCAGTCATTTACTAGCAGTATGTGGAGAGTGGCCAAATTAATACTCATTGTAATTTGCAACATCTCTGCTTCAGGTAGCGTAGTTGCTATGCTTCAAGCTGTCATGTCGTTTGTTCCAGTAGACAAGATTGCTGTTCATTTTCATGATACATATGGGCAAGCCCTTGCCAACATCCTTGTCTCCCTTCAGGTAAGCAACAATAATTTTCTGTGTCTCATCATTGGTCCACAACGTTAACAGAAGTAACACCTTAGTCTAAAACACACACACAAAATTCTTGTTTTGTCAGATGGGGATCAACGTAGTGGACTCATCAGTGTCAGGCCTTGGAGGCTGCCCATATGCAAAGGGCGCCACTGGCAACGTTGCCACAGAGGATGTTGTGTACATGCTCCATGGCCTGGGGATAGAGACCAACGTCGACCTCAACAAGCTCATGGAGGCTGGTGATTACATTTCCAAGCAACTGGGGAGGCCACTTGGTTCCAAGACTGCGACTGCTCTGCGCAAGCTAACTACCTGAGTCCCTGAAGACCTTTTCAGGCACTCTCGAAGAGAAGATGTACCACTCCGAAGAGAAGATGTATCCGTTGTTGTTGTCACATTTTTTTTACTTATTATATACATATATGCGGGTCATATGAATGTCCCAATGTTTTACTTTAGTTTGCACTTTGGGTGGACATACACTGGAAACATTGATTCACAGTTGTAACTTTCCTTGTGTTACAAATATTAATCCTAATTAATCTCACCTTTATGTTATCTTTGTAACATAAGAATAAAGGCACCTTATGGCTGGTTTATGGCTTGTATAACCCCCATAGTATTGATGCTACAAAGATGTGTATATATATGAGAAAGATGAATGAAAGGACACCTTGAGCACTATCCTCTTGTCACTTGCATCCTCTTGTCACTTGCAAACTACTTGTAATACGTTATCGGCACGTTTGCTCGCTGCGCTCTCCTTTGATCAAGGTAGGATGCCGCCCCCGCCCATGCCTTTAGCATATCTCATTCTCCACGCCGTTATGCTACAATTCCACCATGCGCTTCTTTGTGGACTGGATCTTTCCCATCCTCTAGTTCAAAATGATCTCCTCTATATGATTTCATTTCTTCTTGGGGATCATCCTCATGATGCTCACATGGAAGAAGCGATCTCGGAAGCGGCTGCGCCGCAAAGTCCAAGACCGGAGGATGGGAAAGATCCAGTCCACAAAGAAGCGCATGGTGGAATTGTAGCATAACGGCTTGGAGAATGAGATATGCTAAAGGCATGGGCGGGGGCGGCATCCTACCTTGATCTAAGGAGAACGCAGCGAGCAAACGTGCCGATAACGTGGACACTCTACTCAAGATCGTTCAAAGCAAGGTGGACAATTTGAAGCGCACTTCAATTATCAAGGTAATGCCCAAGGATGCTCATTTGCAAATGACCAAGCAACACCAAGGCTCCTCCTATACTTGATGACACCGCCGATGATGTCAACAACATGCTCTTAGAATACACTTCGAGGATATGTTTGGAGACTATGCTTAGGCTTCTTGTCATTTTAGACTTTCATTTCCATGTGTCCACATGATGTAATAATTTATATTTGTCGTCAATCTTTTATATTTTCATTGTAATCATAAATATTTGATATAAATAATGAATAAAATCTATATTTATTTTTGTTGAGAATTTATTTATTTATTTATTCTCCATTTAATATAGATTGTATGCGGGAGTCAATCCGATGGAGGAGGAAATGTGCCTAGTGGATAGCGGTACCACTAACTCTATACTCGGGGAGATGAAATATTTCCAAACTCTCACGAAGAATAGAGGAAATATTTTAATAATCGCAGGGGCGCGATGCAAGAATAGTAGGCTCCGGACGAGCCACTATTACACTCCCAATGGGTACAACGTTGGTAATTGAGGATGCACTCTTGTATCCCGATTCAACTCGTACTCTACTGAGTTATAGAGATATCCGAAAAAATGGTTTCCATATCGAAACTTGCGATGAGAATAACGAAGAGTTTCTTCTCGTTACAAAGAACAACGGATATGGCAAAGTAACACTTGAAAAAGTTCCCTCCCTTTCGTCTGGATTGTACTATACTTATCTCAAACCCGTACAACATGTTGCGTATAAAGTAATTTTCCAGAATGTCAATACATTCCAAACTTGGCATGATCGCCTTGGTCACCCTGGCATAGGGATGATGAGGAAAATTATAATAAATTCTGTTGGTCATAATTTAAATAATGCAAAATTTCCCCAATCCTCAGATTATGTGTGCACCGCATGTGCCACTGGAAAATTAATTTTGAGACCCTCTTACCTCAAAATTCGAGCTGAACCGCTTAAATTTCTTGAACGCATTCAAGGTGACATATGTGGTCCTATCCAACCATTGTGCGGACCATTCGAGATATTTCATGGTTTTAATAGACGCATCCACACAATGGTCTCATGTGTGCCTTCTCTCCACACGAAACCATGCATTTGCAAAAATAATCACTCAAGTTATCAAACTAAAAGTGCAATATCTTGAACATCGAATCCAGTCAATTCGAATGGATAATGCCGTTGAATTTTCCTCTCGTGCCTTCAATGACTATTGTAAGGCCTTAGGAATTCAAGTTCAGCACTACATTCTATATGTCCACACTCGAGCGGGTTGGCGTAATCTCTTATCAAGAGAATCAAACTTATTGCAAGACCATTATTACGAGAATAGCAATCTACCAACATCATGTTGGGGTCACGCCTACACGCGCCGACTTAATTCAATTGCGTCCAAGCGCATATCATACAACCTCCCCGCTACAACTAGTGCGTGGAAATCCTCCAAGTATTTCCCATCTGCGAAAAAATTCGGTTGCGCTACATACGTACGGTCTCACCACCCCGCAGCGTACAACTATGGGCCCCCCACGAGAAGATTGGAAATCTATGTGGGATATCAATCACTTGTCTATTATAAAATATTTAGAGCCTCTTATAGGGGGATCTATTTACGACCCGACACGCTGATTGTATCTTCGATGAGGATCACTTCCCGGCATTGGGGGAGACATTACACCACATAAACAATGCCAGAAATCAAGCGGGATGCTATAGCCATCTCCAACAATGATCCACGTACTTCAGAATCCGAACTTCAAGTTCGAAAAATAATCAATTTGCAACATCTTGCAAATAACACGCCGATGCATTTACGATTATAAGGGTGTCACAAAATCCTATAATCCTGCAAGAAATGCGCCTGCAAGAGTAGAGGTACCAAATAAAACTACTCAGCTCCCTTGTAAGAGGGGGAGATGTACGACAATTTCCATAGATGCAGCTTCTAGCAAGCAAAAGAAAAGGAAGACCAAATCTTCCAAAATAGTAAATGCAACTCAAAATCATGTTGAGAAACACCCTGTGGAGGTTCAACCTTCACATCCCACATCAACAGTGCACTCAATTACTGATGTTGGGACATCGAAATGCCCTGATGCAACCATTTTGGGAAATGATGATGCATCTGAAAGGGCACATGAAATTTTCATAAATTATCTCGAGTCTGGAGAATCATATGACCGAAAGACTACAATTGTCGACATTGATTTTTCCGCAATGATTGCAGAACTTATCCAAAATGATCCAGATCCTAAGACCATGGCAGAGTGCAAATCGCGCTCGGACTGGAATCAATGGAAAGAAGCAATCTAAGCAGAAATTACCTCGCTTTCAAAAAGGAAGGTATTCTCTCAAGCAATGCCTACACCTCCTAAAGTTTTCCCCTGTGGGATTCAAATGGGTTTTCATCCGGAAACGGAATGAGAATAATGAAGTGGTGAGATACAAAAGCGAGGCTTGTAGCACAAGGGTTCACGCAGAGAGACCCGGCATTGATTTCAATGAAACATACTCTCCAGTTATGAGTGGAATAACATTCCGATATCTTATATCTACGGCCGTACAAAATCGTCTATCTATGCGGTTGATGGACGTAGTGACTACATATCTTTATGGGTCACTTTCGATTCGGATATATATATGAAGGTTCCAGATGGAATTTCTATACCGAATCAAAAGCGCCAAGTCATAACATGTATTGTGTAAAACTTCAAAAGTCACTCTATGGCTTAAAAACGATCGGGAAGAATGTGGTACAACCGACTCAGTGAGTACCTTTTACGAAAAGGATACTCTAACAATGATGATTGTCCGTGTGTTTTCATCAAAAAGTCACAAAAGGGTTTTTGTATTATATCGGTGTATGTTGATGATTTGAATATCATTGGCACCCAACAAGATATTGATGAAGCACGTAATCATCTAAAGACGGAGTTTGAAGTGAAGGATTTGGGTAAAACCAAATTTTGCTTAGGTTTACAACTTGAGCACCTTCCAACTGGAATTTTTTGTGCATCAATCTGCCTATATCCAAAAAAGTATTGGAGAAATTTAATATGGATAAATCATATCCCAACAAAACCCCTATGGTCGTTCGGTCTCTAGAAATGGAAACCAACCAATTTAGACCACGGGATAAAGGAGAAGATATTTTGGGACCTCAAGTTCCATATCTTAGTGCCATCGGAGCTCTTATGTATCTTGCAAATTGCATTAGGCCTGATATTGCATTTGCAGTGAACTTGCTAGCCCGACACGGTGCTGCCCCTACCAAACGTCATTGGGCCGGGGAGTGAAATGTATCCTCGGATATTTAAATGGCACAAGAGATCTTGGACTTTTCTACAAAAGATGTCCAAATCCTGACATTATTGGATACACCGATGCGGGATATTTATCCGATCCACATAATGGTAGATCACAAACAGGCTTTGTGTTTTTACATAATGAAACAGCCATTTCATGGAAGTCATCCAAACAAACTTTGGTGACTACATCTACAAATCATTCGAGATAGTTGCTTTATATGAGGCTTCACGAGAATGTGTATGGCTTCACGTAAATGATCAATCACATACAACATCTTGTGGTATTGGTGTCATCGATTCACCAACCATTATCTATAAAGATAATGCTTTGCTTGTATTACCTGGATGGATAAAGGATATATCAAAAGCAATATTACCAAGCATATTTCTCCTAAATTGTTCTATCCTCATGAATTGCAACAAGAGGGAGAAATCAATATCTTGCCCATCAAATCATGTGATAACCTCGCTGATTTATTCACTAAGTCCCTACCAGCTTCTTCATTTGAAAAATGTGTCAAAGGAATTGGTATGCGTCGACTTAGGAAAATGCACGGTTCAGGGGGAGAAATCTCCTAGATATTGCTCTGTCAGACACATCATATCGCACTCTTTTCTTTCATGAGTTTTTCTCTCAAGGTTTTTCAATGAAAGTTTTTTTTAATGAGACGATAATAACATAAGCATATGCCATATTCCTCATTTTTCCCCCTCACAAGGGTTTTTAGAAGGAATATCAAAGACATAAATTGACTTCTAAACTATGTTGAGTTTTATCCTAAAAGGTTTTCTCATAATAGTTTACAATGAGGCAATAATCATAAAATGCTATACTTTCTCCTTAATTTTCCCATAGGGTTTAAAGGAGTTTTAATAGCATATCCATATATATATTTCTTCCTTTTTCCACAGGGTTTTTGGAAGATAGACATTCATGGATCTCAAGAAAGGATTCGATCAAGGGGGAGTGTTACAAATATTAATCCTAATTAATCTCACCTTTATGTTATCTTTGTAACATAAGAATAAAGGTACCTTATGGCTGGTTTATGGCTTGCATAACCCCCATAGTATTGATTCTACAAAGATGTGTATATATATGAGAAAAATGAATGAAAGGACACCTTGACCACTATCCTCTTGTCACTTGCATCCTCTTGTCACTTGCAAACTACTTGTAATACCTTGGATGATGATTTTGAATAATCTGGGTTTTCCTGGACATAAATCGTGTTTGCAGAAATGAGTATTCGGAACAAAAATCAAGACAGTCATACTTCACCACTGTAATGTGAGGGCCTCACTGGGTTTGTTTAGATTTTGGGTGAACAGCTCCACTGCGAAATGCTGCAGCAACAGTTTCTTCCTGCTTGACAATTTCGTGTTTCTTACAAGCACATGTATCATGGTTAAGCATCTAGGCAACAAGTGAGCAAACTGATCGAAACATGTGCCTTTTCTTGCTCTGCCCTCTGACATAAAATGGAGGGAGAACTTTGCCATATCCTGTACTATATATGCATATCCGAATGAATTTACAATCACTTCTAGAACTTTACATGTTCCCTGTGCTGGTTTTTAATCTGTCGTCATGGTTACTCCAGGGAGAGTTTTAAGAATGGCCAGGCATTCCTTCAGAATCGCCTTTGCTTGTTCACTTTTTCAGACTCGCTGAGCTCTGTAAGTTCATCCTCAAACTTGGCCTCTGTTCTGTCCAACAATGGGAAGTCTCTGTACAGTTTGCTCAAATCAAGAAAGCACTCCGATGCAGCAATGTGAACCTGCAAATAGGTGATAAGTCAGTGACTCATGAGGAATAAGGTTTGGTGTGGACACTAATTGCTAATGGCAAACTCAACAACAGCTTGTCAGCTTCTAAAACCACTGGTTTAAGAAACAGCCATGGGTCTGTTTTACTATTTAGTATTTACAAAGGAACCTCATTGTGGACTACTTATGGAAATTCCAGACAACCTTGGCACCATTCGTGTTATCATGCATGACAGTATGAGAATGAATGATGTGCGTATTGTGAAACAGGAAGACTTGGGTTCTGTTGGCCAGCACTTATTCCAGTAATTTCACTGGCAGCAGCCATGAGACCAGCGAAGAGGAAAACCAAACTAACTCAAAGATCTGCCAGCCTCCATGATTTATTACATGCTCAGAGGGCGTTTAATTAAGAACTGAGCAGATTCACGAAGGTAGTTAAACAATAAGACAAATGAGTATTTGAATCTTAAAGAAATAGAGTGGATCCTAATAATCTCGCTCCTTACATAAAGCACTTGAGCATTTTTCCAACAATTGGTTTGAAGTTACTTGTTTGACACATGACAAGTAAATTTGACGGAAAAAAACATTGCCAATATGAATTCTTTGAAGATGCAAAATGCCAAAACAGCTTTGACGAGTGAAAAAGGCATTGCAACTTTCCTTATCATCATTAATGGAATCATAGACAAGTATACACACTGCTAAATCAAGGGGCAATGCTAGTAAACCATGCTTTAAACTACCAAGTGCAATATTACAATGTTTACATGCTTTATTCCATAAAAAAATACATGTTATATGCACATATTTTAAATTAAAATGAGTGTTAATTATTATCCATTAGCAGGAAGACAACACATTATACAGGTAAAGGTGTTATGAGATGGTAACAAAAAATAGGCAAATATATTTCAACATCAGCTAGGGAGGACTCACTACACATATAGAAAATTACCTGAGCAATCTTTACTGATCTTATGGAGTCTACTACTTTTGGTGATACCAAATGAAATAGCTGAGAAAATGAACAGAAAAGATTTGTCAGACAGAAGCAATGAAAACCAACGGCAACCTGAAGCTGAATACAGAGACAAACAAACTACAGGGATTACCTCCTGAACCAAGTAAGCTGTGTCTTGAGGCCATGTGCTACTGTCACCAGAACTGTGAAATTTCAGGCACAACTCTTTGATACACAAGAAGGATGATAGTTTAACTGTTCATAAAAAATATAAAAGCGTTACTATGATAATTTGCAACCATGGGACAGAAGTATTCCAAAGATGTTTAGAATTATATTATGGATCCCACATATCATACCTTGCCAACTCTCCTCAGGTGAGAGAGAATTCAATATTAGTTCTAAAACATTCTTCTTTTTTGGTTGATAATATCCTGTGGAAAAGCAACACTGATGCAAGATGTTGCACAATTGAGCACTTTATCCAGAGAAATAGAAGCACCTTCACTTTCATCTAGTTCTGCAGAAAAGAACCCATACATAAATTTGAAAGGAGTGAAGAAGTATTTGGAGATACAATAGAGATAGATTATATAAGATGATTGCATGCCTAATATATCATGCATTTAACCAGGAATTTTATACATGTATTTCGGTTCTATTTATTAGCAGTAAGATCAAGTCAGGATTAGTTGAGGCTTCACTTATTGATTCAGAAAGACAATTTCAATCAGTGATAACGAATTTGGCAAATTAGAATGATCATATTCCATACATAGAGCAAAATTTGAAAATTATATCCTAAGTCTCTGTAAATGAAACTTTGCAACACAAAGGGTATCAATGTATTATTCTGGAAATGCCTCATCAAGCTTCAAGTTATTCGTGAAAGGGTCCTCAGAACTAAAAAATATGTTATCCTACAAAATAGCTATAGTGCTATACATATATAAAAGAGAACATCAGATATTCTTGTATTCAATAAAAGAGAGCATCAGATATTCTTGTATTCAATTACAAAAGGTTTTGTTAAGCATAGTCATTAACTGAATGAATCAAAATAATGACCCACCAGCACCAGCAGAGCCCTTTGTCTTCCAAACAACAGATTGTCTAGAAACCTCGTACAACATTGGAAACACACTATTGAAAAATCCTGGATCTCTGAATGCCGCAATCACCTGAAAAGTGATTAAAAGAAAAACCCTAGGTAAATGGTACAGATTCTAAAATTTTGAAATAGTATCTAAAAGGCTATATCATTGCATTCCTTGCAGTCAGAAAATGGCAAAATAAGTCAACACCCTCAAGAAAAATCTCATAAATCTTTAGCATGATGCTAAAAGGTACATTTCAGTTAAAATTTGTTTTATTAAAGAAAATTTTGGTCCACTAAAAATGCCGGCCAACAAAAAATACACTACAGCATCTGCTAATGAAAATGGGTTCCAAAAAGTAAATGAGAATTGAAGAAAAATACTTTGTGTAGACATAAGAAAGCTGCTTCGCGGTACGATTTTGATTTCCTACTGCACGCAGCACAAACAGCATTTAGTATAACACTTGGCAAGCTGGAGTCTTCTGCAGTTATAGCAACATGACAGCAAGAACACAATGAAGCCAATGCATCCAGAATAGCATCTTTTCCCTGTTGAAAAATGTAAGGGAACAAAATTAATTATGTACCAACAACCAAGACATGGTTCCAAAACAACGTATAAGGAGATAATCCACTTATCATTCCATGAACACATGAATGATAGTGTGAATTACCTCCTAGAATCGACCTATGAATTATAGTGTGAATTACCTCCCAGAATCGACCTGGCAATTCTTTCAAAAGTGATTTGAGAATATTCTGGTAGTGTGCTGATAAGGGTTCTCCAAGAACATCACATAGCTTCTTTATAGCCTTGGCTGACTGGAAGGAGAAGGCTGTACAGTAAGTATATTACAAGGTACAGGACTTAACTATTGTTATCTGATATGCATATGGACAAGCAAATTATGAAATAGGACTGTACCTTTCTTTTACCGCCCATGATGACAATGACATGCCATCACATAAAAGAGATACAATTTCTGGTAAATATAGTGTTAGGGTTACTCTTTCACTAGTAGGAATATCCTCCCAAAGTTCTTCATATAAAGCACTGGTGTCTTTATCATCATCAAACCTGAAACAAAGTTTTGTTATACACATGGAAAGGTTTCTGTATTTCAACTAAACTGAAGGCACTACGAATATTTGAAATATTATGAGTCAAAAAAAAATGCAAGATAGATAAATGTGTCCTTCACATACCTCGACACAAAAATTACAGGGATAACCACCGCATTATATCCACCAAGAATATCCGCTGCATTGCTCAAGTAGGCTTTAATAAGAATTGCACCAGATAACTGATTGTTTTTCCCACCTGAATGCAGAGAGGCAGTATCTTCGATAAGCTTCTGAGCCTGGGGAGGACTAGCGTATTTCAAAACAGTAGCACAAGAGGATGCAAAAAGCCTTTTTAGCAGCAGAACTCCTTTCCTCCAGAACAGCACTATACAATAACTTCAGTAATATTGCTGTGAATGGTTTGATGTCAACCATGACCTTCTGCACCAACAAGGTTATGAAGCTAGCAACACCAACCCTGGAATCAGACAGAAATGAACAATACCACATGATTGTAGTGAGAAATGAGGCATTTGATGACATAATGAACAAGATTGTACAGGCAATCCTAACCTTGTATTTAAGCCAACAGCTGATCTAACCATTTGAGCCAGGCGAGGAACCAAAAGATCAAGTGAATTCTTATCAACAACTTTTATACAGATATCAAGAGTTTCCCACATTGGAGAATCTTTAGCCACAGCTATACGCAAGCTTTCAAGCTTATCAGTTTTGATGCCAGCATTCCCTGCATGCATCTTTGATCCAAAGGAAGGAGTGAGTAAAATATTTGCATCGGTCAGATATAAACAAGCAATTCATCACCATCAGTCCTTATAGAAGTGGGAAAAATTAGCATACCTCAACATAATTCAACCTTTGATCCTCCAGACTTGACAAACATTCAAGCATACAACTAACAAGTTCTGGCAAATGAGGACGAAGGGCAGCACCAGCACCCTGAAGACATTAGGAAGCCATAAGCTTAAGACATCCTCCTTAGTTAATTATTTTGGTGATGGCATCTACATAAGCTTAGAAGCTGTAGTCTGTGCATAGGCAAAGTAGTAATTTTATTTTGCCCGTAGTAATAAGAACCTTTCATGTTTCTTTCCTTTTGATTTGTTTGCTTCCGTAATATTACTCAATAAATTCTAGGGCTCTGTTCCTTTAAGAAGTTAGAATACTCTTGAGGCATTCGGCCAAGTGCTAACCACATAAAAATGACAATCCTGTTCATGTTTTCAAATAATGTTCATATAACAAGGCTAATGCTTCATTAGGCTATTGGCATCCAAACAAGGAACTGGAGAAATTGCAATTTATACAAGTTCAAGTGGAATAAATATATGAAATTGTTTAGAAAGTAAAGGTAATAGAAAGTTTCTCTTCAATACCACCTGGAGGAACTTCAATGTTTGATTAGGACATGAATAGATATAAAGTGTTATGATCTATTGTTCACTCAGTGGTCAGTATGTTTAGAGTTGAAACATAATTGTCGGAGAATATTCATCGAATTTGGTGAAATACTGCATGGTTTCAATATAACTTAGTATGGCAGATATTGCAACTAAACTTGTTAAAGTTTACCATCAATATACCTTCGCAAGCTTCATGACCAAACTAATAGCAGCCTTTTTGAACACTTTGGAACTTTACTGAGTATGCCCTCAGAAAGCAAGTATGGCAGCACAATGTTCATTGTTTCGTTTGCATCAGAAGTAGAAGTTAGTGATATATCACAGAGCCTAATTGTCAATGAGCTTACAGCTCGGCACAAACTGTCACCAGCAGTTCGCACAGTTTCCTTTATGTCATCCATCGCCCGGAAGGTGGTTGTCCATATTTTTCTCAAATGTTTACCAACCTAAAGAACAAATAAAAAGGTGAGTTGTAATTGTTCTGAAAAGAAATCCAAGTCAGATTCAAACAAACAATTCAATATAGCTCATATAAAATGAAATATTGAGCTATTCAGAATCTCCATAACACCATGAATGTTACCTGACTATATCTTCGACCTTGGATGATGTCTGCAAGTGCAAGACAGGATGCTTCCCGTGGCGCCAAAGCCTCGATCCAGATTGAACCAACAGATCCTCTACTATGGCATCATAATATTCATCTATAGCTTTTTCGGATCTGAAACGATTAACTTCCAGATGTGTGCCATTGAATCCTAAAAAGTGCAGCTGGAATTATTAGCTCCAAGGAAAGGCTCTATGAGCTTATTAAGACATATGAACGCAATAAGATAACCTATTGCTGTATATCAATGACAACCAGAAAACAGTGCAATAACTGATTGCTGAGAGGGACCCGGATAAGAGGACTGCTGACATGTATAGCAGTTACTCAGTAGATGTATGTTTGGTCCATTTTTCTGATTCAAGTTCCGAGGCCACGTTTTACTTAATTCCAAGCACTAGATGCCAAAACCTTGCTACTCACTGTAAAGGATGCTTGAAAATAATGATTTCTAGAACTATGATTGTGCACGGGAGGGAGTACATTGACTACTAGAAAATACCTGGATGTTTTTATCAGGGTCGTGTTGGTAACGGACAAGCCTAGGAATTAAGGTATTCAGATAAGGTTGAAGTGCCTCGCCAGCTTGTTTGGCTATCTTGGAAAATCCAAAAGCAGCACCCCTTTTAGAATTGAGAGCAGCCTGATAATTAGCTAGATCCATGAACTTGTATATCAGGTCTGGTTGCCCCATCTCATTGGCAAGACTGCACAGCTCCTTGTACGTGCTAAGTTTCCCTCCAGTAGGATTATTGCCAATTGTGCCTTCTTGAAAGACCTCAGAATCCTCCATCAACTAATGCAAGTGCATAAAACATAATTACCTTCAGATGAAACATTATCTACTAAGGAAAAAATATATAATTGAGAAAAATTATGAACCTTAATGGCTTTTTTCTTTCTTGCAGCGCCAGTCAGTGTGTTCACCAGAGCATGAACCAGCTCCTCTTTCATAGATGCATCACCAAGCTCATACACAATACTCATGCCTTGAGATGCCAAATCTTGCGTAAGCTCATTTGGATCACCAAGAAGATGTGAAAGGGCTTCCTGCGAAAGGAAATGAAATTTACATTTGTCAATAAAAAAAATGACTCTGAACAAATAAAGCAATCAAATATTAGAATAAACTAAAACTAAAGGAGACCTATATCCTCCAAGCAACAACTGTGCTAGCTGAGAAAAGAAGTATATTTCACCAGTATATGCATAAGCAGTTCATCACAATTCAGTCAAAAGGTGAGATGCCCTAGGTCTATTTTTTGGCACCACTAAAGCGCAATTATGAAATACAGTCATAGATTGGCACATAAACCTTAGTAAGAACTCCCAAAATGAATCAAAACTTAGTTCAGTTTTTTTAAGTGGGGTGCACATCTAATGTACTTGTACCAAAGTTAGCTTCTATGCCTAAGTCACTGTAGATTACTGGCACTAAAGTACCATATGGACATCACCGTATAATGATTACAGATTCTAATGCACTGAGGCAGTTTAGAGAAAAGTTTAAAAAAGTACAAATGTCACCTTAATAATCTAGGTATCTTATTCTTGGTTAACAAACCTGGATTTGCGGAAGTAGTTCTAGGATTTTTTTATGTCGGCCACAGTACATCGTCAGTGAGACCAACCAGACAGTACCTGCACAGCGTTCTTCTTTTCTACTGCTATAAATTAGTGTTTCAAACAACTTTTTAATAATTTCTTCTCGTGCAACTGAGTGTGCTTCTTCACAACCACTTTTTTCATAGGAGTTACTCGAGATTAGAGATGCACCACCAGTAAGATAGTTTGTGGCCTGGGAAAGGGAAACAAAGTTCGTCTCCAGTATCACATCTGCTGTCACAGGAACTTCTCCCCATATGAAAGATAAAGCCTCACCCGCAGCAAAAAGTACATCTTCTACCTGAACAAGCATAATTTAAGAACGTTATTATTTATTCAAAACAATAGTGGTAATATTTTAGCTGCAAAGTTTGGATTTTTGTGCCACAACCTTAGAACGTGAAAGACTAAAAATCAGGTCTAATGCATCATTCAGGTGAGGAAAGGACATCTCATTCCAAGATATGTGCCCCAATGATACAAGAATTTTCTGTTGAGCTTTAGTATCATTTTCAGAAAGAAGCTTAGTCAGCCTCTCACGGAGAGAATGCTTAATAGTGTACCTGAAGGCAAAAATGATTAAAATAAATAGCATCATAGATGGTGAATAGCACAACTCATAAGCAGTATAGGTTTGATTAAAAAGTTTAACCTGTAGAAGAGTTTTGGTTGATGGAAGGCAATGCACAACGCAGACCAATGTGACCAAGAGATTCCATTGCAACAGATGCTAATGTCGAACCTTCAGAGATAACTACTTTTACAAGAATATCAACTACATTTTTTACCATATCCTCAGATATCTGCATATGCACTCCAAATACAACAAATTAGTTGCATTCATAAAATAATGTGTTAGGAAGAAAGTTTTCTAAGCCACATGATGGCAGCCAAATAAATTGCATCACAGGCAGTCAAACTAGTGACGTGGGCACAAGTATCCAAAACACAGAAATTAGACATCTATCAGACAGGTTCAGTAATAGTTTTGGCTCCAATCTTAGCACTGACGCATCTGTTTTCATAAGCTTAGGAGTGAGTGGGTGTGTGTTAAGATTTCTCCAAAGTCCAAACCCCTCCTCTCTTCTTAATATAATGATATGAAGCTCTCCTGCATGTTCAAGAAAAAAAAGTTGTAGTTTTTGGCTCACTGGCGCTAGGGGCTAGTTACTTATGGGGTTTCTTCTACAGATGTGCAGTTATTGCCCTTGATTCCAACACTGATAGGCCACCCTTTCTAGGAGTGCTATACTCCCTCCATTCCAAATTATAAGACATTACGGCTTTTCTAAATACGCAACTTTGCTATGCACTTAGATATACACTGTCTAGATATATATCAAAAACAATATATCTAGAATCTAGAAAAGCCAAGACGTCATATAATGTGGAAAGGAGGGAGCAATGTTTAGTAAAGCTATCTTTTTTCTCGAACACGCAGGAGGGCTGTGTATCAATATATTAAGAAGAAAGAAGGGGTGTAGCACCCAGTCAATAATACAAAGGGGGTTTTATACCCCCCCCCAAAAAACCCCCCACCCCACCCCACACACACTAGATTGCCTGTTACCAAGAAAAAAAAAAAAAAACAACCCAAGACCAGGGGGACCTATCAGTCTAGTAAAGTTATCTATTGACTTGCACAACCAAGCACTGATGCTCAATTAAGTGTGGATGAAGAATAAGATAATTTTTTAAAGAAAAAATCTCACAATGTTCTGTACTTCTATTGTTTTGAGGAAAATAATCAAATATTGATGTGACACAAATAAATCAGAAATGTGTTCTTCGTACATCCTTTTAATCTCCCAATATAAAATATTGTGACTTGTAATATTAGATAAACATACATTCTGCCACATGTTACTCGATTTCTCTCTCCAACTACCAATACCAGAGAAACACACAGGTTCTCATGGACCATAATTCTAACAATATCAATATCAAGTCACTTTAGCAAATATGATAAGTATATTCAAGATGCAGTTTCAAGGCAGATCAATCAAAGAAACCATACCAAATTTCACATAAAGACACATCAGAGAAAATGAAATCAGTAAACAAGCTACAAAATTAGGAGGATGAATAAAGTGAGCATACATAAGATTGCTTCAAAGCACCAGCTGTTAAGTACCCGATCGCACACAGAACTCCATGGTAATTTTCAAATCTGGCAAAATTCATCAAATAGTCAAATGAATCAGAAGTTTTGTGGCAACACAAAGGACATGCCAGTCTAAGTTTTCATTTTCATACCTTGATGGACGGTTTTGACTCAGAGTTGAAGTGAGCTCAGACAGAAGATTTAGTGCAGAAGAGGTTGAAAGAGCTGAAGAAGCAATACCAAGCAGGCGTGACGCAGCTTCACGAGCATCAGAATCAACATGACCTAAAAAGAGTTCTTAGCCAATTTATGCGTTCTGCATACCGCAATGACACCAACTGCAAGTATAAAGTGCAAGTTTAAAACAATCTGAGGAAAACATGAAGTTTATTTTAATAAATGGCACCAAATGGAAACCTTTGGTTCACGAGAAGAAAGGTCAACCAATGACTTCAAGGCCAGCGCATGCAGTTCACTAGACCCTTCATATGACATGGCATGTTCTAAGATGACACACATTTTTGCTACAGCAGAATCAGATGGATCTTGCAAAAAAAATTGAGCTATCACTAGACTCAAAGCACTTCATCAGAAACTTGATCATTGAAACAAATGTTTTTGAAGGGAAAAGCAATTTTCCATTTCTCTGCTCATCAGAATGCAGCAACTGAGGTCGCTGACAGCAGATATAATTTATCATCTCCTTTACATCAGGATAGCTGAAATCACCAGACGCTGCAGATGATTGCCTCCCATCATTCATAAGATTTAGACCAGCTAGAGCCATTTCCCTGTGACAACAGACCTAATAAGAGAAGGACATATAGATGGCTAACATGTACAACTTAAAAAAGGCATGCAGTGACCAAATGTGCTGAAGTATCATCATCATAATCGAGAATTTCTTATTCGCAAAAAAGTATTGTCAAGTAATTTGAAAATGTCAAACATGTACAACTTAGAAAAGGCATGCATTGATAAAAACTGCTTAAGTATCAGCATCATAATCGAGAATTTCTTGTTCGCAAAAAAATGTATTATACCAAATGCCAAAGCAAGATCACTAATTATTCTGAAGTCATTTGAAAATGTCAGAATTGAAGAGCGTTGCTACTTTCATCCATCTAAAGGACATGAGAAACATTTGTCGAGTGTAGCAAAAAGGGTTTATGAAAATGAGTCAGGTGATGAGTTATTGATCTAGCAGATTTCACAATCTGAATTCAATGTAATGGTTCTACTAACTGGCAAGTGACAAGTATAACTACAAGTCTATGATAATATGCAGCATCACCTTATACAAATGACAATGAAGTCTTTATATTCAACTTGCAATTCCAAAAAAAAAAAAGAAATAATAAATGCTTAGCATTAATACTGAATAGGAAAAAAAAAAGAATGCCAATATGGCCTGCACTCTGCAGGATATAAAGTTAAGCATGCATAGCAATAGGGCAACTTTGCCAAAGTGAGTGAACCTTATGGTTAATTACATGGAAAAAAGTGATAACGAATACTAAAAGCATCACCAATGTTCGGACATTTGATGTTTGGAAACTTCTAAAAATATATATATTTCCCAAAGTGATGTGGACTATAAAGTACATGGAACTACCTGTGACTGTATTATTACTATAATAGTACAGAAAAGCAACCACAACATCAAAGCATTATGCCAAAATAATGTATATCCAATATCTTTTGTAACCAACCTTATGTCCAGTTTAACATCTGAAGACCCGATCATGCAAATGTACCGGCTTGAACAGTGCCGCGTATCGTATAATGTTGTTGCCCATCTTATAGCAGAAAAGCGAACCTCACTTTGCTCCTTTATTAAGGAAAAAATATAAAAAATAACGTGTAAGATCAAGCAATTATGCAAAGTTTTTTTTTTTTTTAAAAAAAAGCATAGAATCCTTTGGATAGGCCTTAGAGATGATAAGATATTGCAATTTGGGATAATTACTCTACATATAATAAAAACAGGTGTTACTGGAAGCCCATGTCTACTCCATAGGAGTTTCAAGTATCACCAAAACCAGAAGAAAAATAGCCACCAAATAAAAAACTGCCGCAGATTGATAAGTTCTCAAGGCAGTACATGAGATACTGAATGCACTTGTGATCTCTTAGAAAAGGGTGGGAAAAAGTTATGTTTCAACTCCATTAATCCAAGATGAAATCTAAACTGAGAATTTGAGCCATAGTTGAAGGACAAAAAATCTGACTTCTTGCCTAGGTGGCTATGAGCATATCTCAGACTAATAAAGAACTAAAATCTTAAACCTCTCCTAATACTAAAAATTTGGCATGGTTATTTGAAGTAAAAATTGGTCAGAAAATTGTTCTGAGACCGGCTGTTTGAACTTTAACTTCTTTTGCATATTACTTTAATATTATTAATGGCTGGAATAAATCTAAAATTGAAATATCATATTAAGAAAATCAAACTGATTTGGTGAAAAGGTGGTGATTTTCTATTCGCATGAACTGGTCAATTACCCTGGATAAAATTACTTAGTTATTTTGCAATATTCACATGTTACATCATGTAATGAGCTTTACAGATTGTTTTGAATAATTACACTTCTGTTTACCAAATGGAGCATGGGCCTTCCTTCAAGTTCCTAAAGCAAGGACTTAAGTTTTGATCTTGCGACCCTCATACTAAAATTTATTTGCATTCAAAACTATCGCCAATGATGAAACCATATATAAATGTTGAGAACAGAGGATTAGCACAATAGTGGTTTGAGAACCTATGATGTTAAGAACTTTACCGCTTCACAATTTTCCAGAAGAAGCGCCTCAAGATCCTTCAGTACTGTCATTGAAGCACCCTGATATCAAGGTCAAGAAAAGATAGAATAAACTTAACTGATAATTCTCTAATTGAAGCTAGAGAAAAAAGAGATGCATAGAAATCATGGTAAAGTCATGATGCAGCAAACAGAACAAAGCACAAAGCCACAAACTATGCAAAAATGTTGCAAAAATGAAAACCCAATACGGTAGAAAATCTGTGTTTTATGTTGTCTCTATCTTATGTGCACACTGAAATATCCTTTTTTAAACACTAAAATATCCTGCTAGATAAGCATCAATTACGTTATAATGTACTGAAGCTCACTTATTAATTGCAGCAATAGCATAAAGGTTTGCCAACACACATGAAATGCAGCTGGGTTGATATGTAATTGTGAACCCTAAGGCCCTGTTTGGATGCATAGTATTTTTGGAGTTTTAGACTACGAAACACATTAGTTTCAGAAAACTTTGAGGTGTTTGTATACAACAAACCTTGTAGTTTTGAAAAACATGATACTGCTAAAACTATAGTCTTTTGGAGTTTATAGAAACTCCAGTCTAGACATGTTTTTTGCAAAAGAGTAGTTTTGCACATCTCTGGTCTCTAAAAACTACAACATCGAAACAGCACCAGCGTAACCATATTAATTATTCAGGCAAGGTATCTGAGAGTAGATCAGAAGTTCAAAAATGGAAACTGCCTAAACATATTTGAAGTCTCCTTGACTCCAAAAGGTTTTAATATGGACCTCTTTGCATCAACCATTTACAATAAGCTAGCATTTACATGCTGCATCAATCATTTAAACCAAAAAAAATTACTGCATAAATGATCAATTAATTACAATTTAAAATCATCTTTGTGAAGCATACTTTGTAGAAAGCAACATGCTCTCCAGAGTTACCTTATATGCTGTAGCAAGGGAAGTAGCTGCCTCTTGAATTGTCAAACGAAGAGATTGATCCTCCAATCTCAAAGCAGTAAAGAGTCGTATAGCCATGTCAGTTTTATCACTGCAATACAATAGAGGTAGAAATGCCATTCCTTATAATATGACAAATGAAACAAGAGCCAAGAAAGTTTCAAGAAAATATCATGCCTGAATAAATTTGGCATGCGAGAGGCCAGCAAACCAATAGCCTGGTATGCAAATATTTTGGTATCTCTACCGTAGAATCTGGAGGAGAAGAAAATCAACACATGTAAAATGTTTTTCAATCATTTCAATATTGGAAATTTGGCCATCAACAATTATCTCAACAAACCATAAAAAATCAAAGATAAACCACATGTAGATCCGAATAGATAAAGCTGATAAATAGTTGAAAGACCTGTTTCTGCAGTTGAAGAACCATCAAGGGAGCGCAATATTCCACTAAGGATAACTGGACCGATTAACTTTAGCTGATCAGTTACTGCCTAAATTAACAATTACATCATAAATTACATTAGTTTAAAAATGGAGCAAAAAGAATTACCACAGGTGGTCAAATTAAAAAGCAACAGAATATGTCACTAATTATAGAAGTTAAGCTACTCCTTGATAGAACATGCTAAGTGCACATACATACATGTTTGAAAACCCAGACAGTGAATTCCATTCCTAACTGCTTCAGCCTTGAAGTAGTTCCACTTCCTATAGGTGAAACACAATGAAAGATAAGACAGATTTAGTAACATACCGAAACGGTGAAGTTAAGTCATTACCTTATCGAAACAGCAAAAGGATGGTTCTACCAACAACTAAACGTAAGAATGGGGAGTACAGAAAGGTTCACAGAAATATGAGTTCAAAATGCCAGTGCATAATCTCATTAAGAATAACAAAGATCAAACAATAACTCATCGAGGCCAACAGAAATGCTTTCTGGAACCACGATGAGCATGATCCTTGAGCAGAATTAATAAAATGTCTGAATCTCAGTTGACCATGATCCTTGATTAAAGTGGCGTTGTGTAAGATGTTGCAGTTATTCCATATGACTGGGGTAGAAACAAAAACACAGTGAAGCATCAACCAAAAACATCCGCTTCATCTTCAATACACATCTATGTTCAGTAAGACAAAAGTTACTAAGTTACATTCTTCCCATAAAAGTATTTTTTTTTTAGATTAGAAAGACATTGGCGCCAAAAGAAAAGGAAATTTTCAAAACAACAAAACATTGGAAAAACATTTCAGTGGCCTACATATGCAGCTCATTAATGATATAAATATAAAGTATGGAAAAACTACAGTTGCTAACAACTGATGTTATTAGTTATTACAATGTAACAATTAGGCATCAGAAGGGATAAGACCAATCAAATGCAAACTAAAAAGGTGGGGTACAAAATAGAATACCATAGATGCAGCCGAAGATGCATTGAAGTGTGTGCGGAAATGCATTTGCTGCAGCAACTGATCGGCAGAAAACACTCATAAGCCGCATACGCAACGAAGCATGTGCTGGGGAAACTTTCAGCTCTGCGGCTATATTTTCTGCACCCACAGTACCTGTCTCACAAGAGAAAATTATCATGGAGCAAGACTTATTACTTAAAGGGGTCACATGCAATAGAACTACCAATTACTTAAAGGCAAAGAAGAATAAGAAGTGCAACCATCCACTCACATATGCACTCTCTCCAATGGACCATAAAAACCAACAGGCAAAAAAGAAATGAAACCACAATTAAAACAACACCAATTGATAGAAAAAGAGCATACCATTGAACAGTGTGAACAGTCTCTTGATAAGGTTGCCATCTTCTAAATTTACTGTTGAAGCTTTGCGCTTTAAGAATTCTTCTCCTTTCTTAGAAACTGCCTCTTGGCTGTATTAAGATAGTAGTTAGCATCATTATCGGTCCATATAAACATTCCAATATATTTTAGAAAAAATCTAAAATAGAATACCTATCTGAAGAAGCGGATAAATAAAGAGGGTAGACAATCTCAGGTGCGAAGTTCATAGCTTCAATGACATTCAAGATTCCTAGCTGAAGAGAATGAACAAGAAATTCAACATGAGAAGACCAAGTGCATTGTGCAGGTAGTAACAACTAAATGTATATGTGCACTTGTACAGACATGATTACACATTTTTTAATTACCTTTCTTGATGCAAGTACGTCGGTTTTTAGGGGTTGTTTCCCGGTGACACGTTCTGATTGTGCAACTGACAGTCCTGCTGGGCATCCACTACTGTATAATTCAATAGCAGTTAAATGTCCAAAGCTCAAATGTGTTCTATGGTTTTACCTAATTTAGCAAGGAATACATACCCTTGAGGTGGTGCTTGATATAATAATGTATGAAAACAGAACTCAGCAAATACTAGACCATCCTTGGTTTCAGTTATTACTCGATATTTTGATGCAATAGTCTCATCCACCTTATGGGTATTACATTCGCCAATAGCCTGACCAATAATAGATGCAAATTTTGGTAAGAAAAAAAATGCAAGCAAGTGCTACAGAATGTAGACACACAAAGGAAAAGAAAAAAAAGGTGATACAAACAGCACTATACAAGATGTTCAATAAAAAGGTGATTACTCCAGTAGGGGCATGACTGACCTTTGTTACAAGTCTCAAGATTATCCCTTGATGCTGAACTGGAACATTTGATATATTAGTTAAAAGATCAGGCGCGATGTTTCCTTTCTCCTGTTACAGAATGGTAAGTTGACGCAATCAACTCAGCAGAAATGGTGAAGCAGCTCTAGAGAAAACTAGAGACTAGTAAAGGAAAAGAGAGTACCTCAGTTGGCAGGCGTTCAAATGCCATCTCAATATATACGACACAAAAGTTTCGGACCATTGTCGAGGAAGTAGATTCAGTATAGATCTTCCATAACTCCAGCATTGGCAATGAAATCTCAGGCCTGTGCTTCACCCTTTTGTTAATGTGACTAAGAATTTCCATAACCTAATGAAATCCAAAAATAAAACCGCATAGTGTTAGAAAGGCCCATACAAAACTTAAACCAAAAAAAATATAGGGCGCGTTCGAACGGCTGGAAAACCAGCCGATTCTTTCCGGGAGTAGTACCAGCCGGCTGGTTCTCTGAGTCTGATCCAGAGGAAACCAGACCAGCGAACGCACCTATAGTACTGACTAGTGACTGCTAGTAGGCTAGTAGCAGGCAGTGGCGGAGGAGCTTCATGGCAGGGTATGGCAGCTGCCATACCTTGTTTTTCCATATTAGTGTAACAGTTTATCTCTTTGTTAATTTCTTCTATAGAGAAATTTGATTTGTTTGAAAGTCAATCAATTTCGCCATACCTTATTTTTGGTCTGTCCTCCGCCACTGGTAGCAGGGCAGCACATGAAAGGAGGCCAGATATTTTTTTTTTCTTATAGTCCTACTAGTACAAAATAAACTGCTAACTACACATAATGTGTTAATCACGTAACTGTCTGAGCCAGGCACTAATAATACAAGCAATTTCCCTCTGAAGAAACCAATAGAAGCAACTGCCGCAGACATAACAGGTACAATGCTCTCAGTTGTGCCACGCCCGAACCTAAAAATTCTCTCTCGCATGCCACCCCATGAGCAATATCCAATCATAACATCACGAAGGAACCAACTAATCCAACTGAGGGGAATAGGACAAGCGGCACGAATGTCTGTCTCTCACTGGAATTCGGATCGGGCAAGGACTGGAGGAGAGGGGAGAGGAGCGGAGCGCTTACGAGCTTGCGGACGGCCGGCGCAAGGGAGGCCAGCGAGGTGACGGCGTAGGGGAGGACGCGGGCGAGCACCGGCGCGAGGCGCGCGTCGTCGGCGAGGGCCAGCCGCGTCAGCATCCGGTCCAGGGCATCCATCCTCTCCGCGTCCGTCTGCTCCGCGGCGGCGGCGGAGGAGGAGGAGGAGGAGGGCCGATGGCTCCGCCATCTCCGCCTGGCTGGGGTTGGAATCGCCGGCGTTTCCTTCTTCCGGCGCAAGAAGGTGAGGGAGGACTGTTCGGGGGCGAATTGCCGAAGTGGCGGCTGAGTCGATGCTAGTCGGGTTCGAGTCCAACCGTTCATAAACCAGACCGGTGCGAGTGGGCTTTTTTTTTTTTCCCCTTTCTTTCTTTCTCTCCACGCCCGTGCCAAACTGCCACAACACGTTTTCTAGAGAACTAGAAATGGTCGCGGCGTTGCCGTTTATGGCCAGTGTGTGGCCATATTTTTTTTATTATTGGTCTTTTTTATGTTAATTGGAAATTATCATCTGCGCGTGGTTGTAAAAAAGAAGGGGTAAAATTATTTATTGAAGAGGGAAGAGTATAAGAAGTTTGAAGGTTAATGTAATTGTGGAATAGGGAGAATTCAATTTGATTTTGATATTAGCCTTGTTGTATTATGGATACTTATTTGAATTGTGGTGTTATTTGAAAATTATCATTTCGGATGATTGTATATGTTAAGCATGTTTTTTCTATTTTGCTATTTGTATTTTTTCAAGTCCTATAAAGATTGATCGAAACTCTTTTTTAATTAAATTATTATTTGAGCGTAGAATAATAATTTTTGAAACATTTAAAATTTATATTAACTTTTTTTAGAGGTTTTCAATATCACAAAGGATCCACAAACCAAATTTTATAATTTTAAGATTAATATTTTAACGTGTAGAAATCATGGAAGTTTCATTTATTAATTAGAAGAGGTTATTCTAAATTATTCTAAATTTATTTATTTTCCAAGTTTCATATTTTTTATATAGATAGTATATCATGGAGAGGCTACACAAAAAAAAATTTATGATTTTAGGAGTTGTAATTATTTTTGTATGAAATAAACAAAATCAGCATATCATAGGAAACAATAAAAGACACAAAAAGGAGGAGACTATTTGGGCCGAATCTGGCCCATTTTGGCCCGTATACTGCGCAAACTGGTAGCAGGCTAGCCCATGCAATGGTCTGGACGGCGGGTTGATTTGTGCAAAGATCGAGGGCTTTTTCGCAAATTTTTTTGTGAGAGGAGGCGGGACGGCGGGTTCTATTATGAAAATCTTGAGGACTTTTTTTTTGCAAAATGACCGGAATTGGCTAGATCAAGGCCGTCCGTCCGGCCGACGGACGGACGGGAAAAGCCCGCGACGTGGCCACGCTCTCCGGCCCGCTTTTGGTGCAGCTTTCGTATAAGGAGATAGAGAACAAGAAAAGTGCAACATGAAATCCGAAGTTGCCAAAATCAACTCAAACAGATACAGCCCAAGCAATTAGCACAAAATAAATAGCTAGCTACCAATGCAAAATAATACGACTAGCAACTAACAAAGAAGTCTTAGACGGTAAAGTTTAACCCGAAGCCTATAAGTCGAAGGTAATTGTTCAAGAAATATGCCAACCATACCTCTATGTGACCATAGAGTCTTGTAAACCGTTTCATGCTTTTTATTTGCGGTGATATGATAGATGATGTCAATGTTATCATTGACTTATTGTACGATAAAAAGAACATGAATTGTTGGTTGCACAACATGTGGCACATCACACTATCGGGACAAAAGTTAGAGCTTACAACGGCTTAAGCCATAAGAAAACACAAATCAGAATACGTCAAAGTCTCATCATATTGTGCCTATTCTAAGCTAAGAAGACAAATTAGATGCTTAAATCCGCTAGAAGAATGAATTGATGAGAGCTTGGCTTCATTTGTTGGCTCCGAAAAACCCATGTGTATGTGGATATTGCACCAAAGGAACACTCATACATTCCTCTTCTTTCATGACCGCTAGGTGTGTGCTTAAGTGTTGTTGTATCAAACGAAGACTCATGCACCCCTCTTTCTTTGATGACTTGCTAAGGAGACTTGTGTGTTCCTCTTCTTTGATGATCGCTAGGTGTCGTTAACTCAACAAGGCTATCAAAATCCTTTAGAACATGTGTTGGCTACACTCGTGTTCATTGCAGTCCATGTGTGTTGAAGTAGATTGAGATATAAGATAGTTTAGCTTTCCCTTTAGTTCATCTAACATGTGGATTAATGTGGATACGAAAGCGCATCCAAATAAGCCCTAATTTGGCTCATCGGCATTGAACTTGGGAATTGCAATTGCATCACCTTAATCAACTCTTGTGTTTCCCGGATGTAAGTTGATGCACTAGGTAAGATGTGATTTGTCACCGTCCCGTGAATGAGCAAGAGAGGGAGATGTGTGTGCTTGCTTATCTTGGGTTCTTAAACGCGATGGATTTAGGTTATACTCCCTTTATTTTAAATTATAGTTTACTTTATCTTTATTATAAGTCAAATTTGTATAATTTAAATCAAGTTTAAGGAAAAAATATATTGATCGACATTAAATTCAAATAAATGCTCTATCAAAATGCATTTTACGGAATTTTCGATGACACTAATTTGATCTTCTTTCATTCTTCAATAAATCTGGTTAAATATAGAGAATTTTGACTTCACACACACATACACACATATTTATTTCAATTTCATCGTGCGCGTCGGCACGTGCAATACAACGGCAGCGCCGAGAGCACATAGAAGAGAATCGGGCAGCCCGAACGCCAGGTCTCAAAACGGTGCTATGTGCCGTGCGCGGCAAGACACGAGGGCACAGTGCCACGCACGCACAACAGCTATTAAAATTCAGCCGAATTTCATAATAAGTGAACAGGCGAATTTCAAAAAAATTGTAACAGCCTGCGACCGCGCAGAAGCACGCGAACGCTGTTGTGCCTGCTGCCTGCGGGCTGCCTATATATGCGCGTCACGGCCACCCGGCACCCCCCAGCATCACCAACCCGCGCAAACAACCTGATACGGTTTCGTGTTGTTTAATCTCGGGTTCAGTTCTTCATGAAACAGAACAGTTGCAGATCCAATCCAACCCACTGGCTACTCTCTGATTGTGACTGTCTATTTGATCGCTACCTTGTTGCCCAGTTTTTTTTTTTTTTCCCCTTTCTGTAAGAGTTGAGTTCGTGTTCGGCTATGAGCATTATGCTTCGGGGATGATTTTACTCTGCAGTGCGCATTCCCATTCGCTCTAGGGGTTGTTTATTTGTTCTGTTTTTCCTTGGATTTTCCCGTGACGTTTCAATTCGATTTCGTTGCAGGGGCAGGTGGTTTGCGGTTGCGGGGCCCGCCATGGAAGTTGTGGCCCAGCATGACGGCCTGCACGGGGCGTTTGGGCCCAAGCCCTTCGGCGTCGGCGTTGGCGGAGACGGGCGGTTCTCCTCCAGCCTCTCCTCGCTCGGCGGCGACCGCTTCTGCGGCTGCTTCACCACCACCGCCTCCTCCCCTTCGGCAACAGCCCCGGGCTGTCCTCGCCGTCGCCGCGCGCCGCCTCGCTGTCCCGCGGCTCCTCCGACTCCGGCTCCGTCGTCGACGACGGGGACGACGCGGCGGCGGCGGCGCGGAGCGCCGACTCCGCCTGGTGCGCCTCGCGCGCCAGTACCAGGAGGTGGTCACCCGCTTCGAGCACTGCCTCTCGTACCTCGCCGACGCCAGCAACGAGGCGGCCGCGCTCCACCAGGAGAACGATCAGCTCCGCGTCGCCAACGAGGACCTGACCCGCCGCATCAACGTCGTTGGCTGCAAGCTCGTGGACGAGTTCAGCGGTCTCCGCCTCACCGAGGAGCATGCCACGCCACCACCACCACCTCCTCCTCTTCCGTCACCGCTGCTCGCCGCACCGGTGACGCCGAAGAGCATCTCCGTCCGCTCGCCCGGCTACCTCAAGATGAACCCGAACGGCAAGCATCGCAAGTCCAAGCCAACGAAGATCTCGGTGAGCAGCACCCAACCCATTTCCTTCCCCGATGTTTTAATCGAGTCCAGTTTTCAATCACTCGGTCCATGAGTCTTACTCCCTCCGTCCCTAAATAATTGTCGCCGTGGAATGCGTGTCACAAATTTGATTTGATTTATAGAAAATACGTGCAATATTTATATCTCCAAATAATTTTGTTAAAAAACTAAATCCAAAATCTTTCCGATGATACTAATTATGATACTAATCGATGATATTTATTATTTATTAAAATTGCCGGTATTTCTTTCTTGGGAAGCGAAGCGACAGTTATTTAGGAACGGAGGGAGTACGTGTTTGTGTGTTGTTCTCAATGCGGCAATGCAAGCAGCAGCGCGTGTTCGTGGGCATGGACGGCGGCGTGAAGGGGGAGGAGGAGCACGAGGGTGTAGAGGAGAAGAAGCTCAACGGCGGGCTGGAGTTCGAGGTGTACAACCAGGGCATGCTGAAGACGGAGCTGTGCAACAAGTGGGAGGAGACCGGCGCGTGCCCGTACGGTGACCAGTGCCAGTTCGCGCACGGCATCGGCGAGCTCCGCCCCGTGATCCGCCATCCGCGCTACAAGGCCCAGGTCTGCCGCATGGTGCTCGCTGGCGTCCTCTGCCCCTACGGCCACCGCTGCCACTTCCGCCACTGGGTCACCCCTGCCGATCTCTTCCTCGCGCGGCCTTGATTATGTCAGTCCATCACCCACTGCCGCTCTCTCATCCGCTTCCACCCTCTTCCCGCTCTACTTCATTATATGCGGTAATGCCATTGTCACAGTCTTCAGAACTCCAAATGTCTGATTAGTTGTAAGGCAGAAAAGGAGAGCCGTAAATGAGGTATAGATAGATAGTACACGAGATAGAAAACGAGATTGGTCTACATAATTAGCACACAGGCAAGATGTGAATATAGAGTTCTAGACACCGTGGTGTTCATATGGGGTTGATCTGGGCAATCAAATTCAAATATGTGAGTTATGTTGGGATTATTGTATTTTTCGTTGTATCGTTTATTATATGTAGGTTATGATGTTCTGCCTAGTTGCATTTTTTTCCGGCAGATTGGATGATAAATTGCTGAACTCCTGTAAGTAAACTATAAGTAAGGCTGTGTTATCTGAATATCTCTCTGATATGTTGAACACTTGGTAAGTAAAAAATAACTAATTGTATAATTTAGTTATAAATCACAAGATAAATCTTTTAAGCTTAGTTAGTCCGATTGAATAATAATTATCAAATAAAATGAAAGTGTTATAATACTTCGAATTGAAATTTTTTGCAATCTAAACAAGGGTTACAATTAACATAACACTATGGAGGAAGCAGGTTGTTAACAACATACACTGCTCCGTAGCCAGCAGGTAAGCAGCAGCAGAAGGCCTAGTACTCGCTAGGCAGAAAGTAAGATGGACGTGGAATGTCGGGCTGATGACATGCATCTCATCTCAACACCACCTGTGTGATCGGCGATGGGGGCATCGGAGCCCAGATAAGCTCGCACACAACGGAAAACACCACCTGTGTGATCGGCGATGGGGGGATCGGAGCCCAGATAAGCTCGCACACAACGGAATGTGATGTAGATGCACCACCCCAACAGCCTAACTCCGATCACACAGCCTACAACTATGCCGATGACGGTCCATGCTGCTGTCGCCTTTCTGCCGCTACCAGCTAGTACTCCTCTGCCGCCGCTATCAGCACCAATAGACACGGGACGAGGCGGTGGGGGCGGTGGGGACGCACCCTCGCATACATCTGCAAAAAAAATACATAGAACATACAGTGAATAAAACACGGTCAAAATCCATGCACATTTCGGTCTATGACACACGAGGAGCTACTCCCTCAATCCCAAAATAAAAAGCAGGGGCGAAGCTAGGCTAAAAGCCTATGACCCTAGATAAATCATATAAAAGTCGCAACAGACTGCCAAAAATGATAGCACGACCTTTGGACCATACTACTCCTACCAGCTGCGCTGGCCACTCTTTGACTGCTACTACTAGTAGCTGCCCGTGATGTTTTCTTTTCTTATAACAATGATATTTATAAATTAGAGGAGCAAAACAAGATTAGATAAATACAGCAACAGGACATGGGCATCAACATTGGCGTACCAGCTCAGCTAGACCTGTTTTGATTGAGCCGGGGCAAAATCATGAACCTAGAATGCTTATTACTGGTTACACAATTTCACGTGGACAAACAATCAAACGTGACACTTACGAGACGCCTACGCTACATCGACATCCATCACGAGTCATCACATCATCACAGTCGACTATGACTAAACACTACCAAAAAAGCCTACGCTACATCGACATCTATCACGAGTCATCACATCATCACAATCGACTATGACTAAACACTACCAAAAGCCTACCACTGCTGTCTAGGAAGCTACTTCTAAAAAAATGACGTGGGAAGGGGAAGACTAAGAAAGTATACCGTCGCACTGGTCTAGAAACATGTCGATGTAGCCCCCACCTCGTAATCCATGCCCTGGTGCCCTCTACCTCGCGGCCACTGCAGCGGAGGTAGACATTGGGCAGATCCCAGGCATGTGACCCCACAGCATAGTTGCAGAGACATCAAACAGGTGCCACCGAGGTGTCCAGAGTGAAAAGCACTATGTCGTAGCAGCCTGGTGATGATGTCTTCACACAAAAGTCCATCATGTTACTCGCGGTGGAGTTCAGTCTGCACTCGATGAAAAAACCCAAAGCCGTCGCCGTCGCCGTCACCGTCGCCGTCGCCGAAGCCGAAGCCGAACCCAGCAGAACGATGGCGATGATGAGGCTCCCCGTGTCACTTCTCCGACAATGTGACCGGAGAAAGAGAGATGTGAGTTGGGCGATGTGACTGGATACTAAGACGAGGACGGGTGAGAGAAGTGAGGACGGCGATGTGACTGGACACTTGGGAGATGAGGACGGACGGTGTGCAGTGTTGTAGACTGTTTTATAGAGACATGTTGGTCTTCTTTAATGCCTGCACCCCGCCGCCTATTCGTCATCACTAGGAGGCCAGGCCAGGCGACGGCAACCCGCCAGCATTACGTTTTCTTTAATCTGGTCAAAATGCTCGGGAGCGTGGCGGTGAGCGCGTCGAGGAGCGCCGCGTTGGTCGGGTTGGGCGCGGCATAGGCGAACAGCACGGTGATGTGGTAGGTCGGCGCGAAGAGGTCGAACGCCACCGTGAGTGGTACCTCCACCGACGGAGATGGGCCTCCAACTATTGGCTCTCTCCTATGGATGAAAACGGATCGGATACGAACGGATATCACTGATACCACATTTTTCATATTTTTGTCCGGATTCGGATTCGAATACGGATAGTGTCATCCATGCCGGATAGGATATGATTAGGTATCGACATCATAAATATGCGATTTAAGTATTTGGATACGGATACGGTACCGGATGTTAAATATCCAGACCCGGATACGGACAAATCTAAACTGATCTAAACGAATTCGGTCGAACGGACGGTCGGATAAATATCCGTTCCATTTTCATCCATGCTCTCTCCCCTTTACTCGTCCGTCGGGCGCGCGCCCATACACCCATTTGCCATTGCATAGGCTGCAGCAGAGTCCATTCCCACGGCACGGCCTAAACAAGATACTACCTTCGCCATCCTCATCATCCTGGAATGCAAGGTCGTCGTATATTCGTATAGTATGACGTGTCTTCTCTTGGTCAATCAACGACAAGTGGCCATGGAAGCCATACTGATCAGATCATCCATGGCCATGCAAGGTCGTCGTATACTCTAAACAGCTTGGCATGTGCTTATCCATGGCCATGGAAGCCATACTGATCAGATCATCTAGTACTCTCATCTTCAGGAGAGTTCAGGTCAGGGCACACACCCAATATGATGGGTGTTTGCCTTATTATTCTCAAGTGAAAATAAATTACAAGCGGAAATATTCCTCTCTTTCTCGAAGTAATAATAAAATAATAATAATGGTGCACACCTCTGCACATGAGTAATCCCGGCAAAATTCTACTGCATAGCATATTATAGACAAATAGACATCAAATACGGCATTGCACATGCTTAAGGTCAGCGGTAAAAGGTGCAAAGTTGCCAGCAAGAAAAAAACTTCAGAACTGCATAAGTATTTAAACACCCTTTTTTTTATAAGGCATAGAACAGTTTTTGTCATGCGGCCTCTTGATTGTGCTAACACGGTCAGTAGCTCAGTATGGTCAGTAACTATGTACAGAAGTATATGCGGATGCAAAGAACTTATATTTTGGCTAATGTTCTACATGGCTACATTACAGGTGGTGAAAAGTTCTACAGTGCTGCTGTGCTTCTTCTGACTACATTGTTATGAGGAAGCAGCTGATTTAATTTGCTTACCTGAAAAAAAATAATCCAAGAGTTAGTGTATACGTTCTAATATAAAGAGGAAAAATAAGCAGGAATCAAATGCAGGGCAGCATATAGTTGCTCAGGTTTTGTTCATCAAGGCATTTCAGTGTTCTTGAGCTTTAACACTTGCAACCAGCGATTCCCTCATGACCAATCCTTATGTGACTGCATCTCAATGCATGTTAAGTCATTGAAAGGATGTTTTTGTTTATTTTAAAAAAAGGTTAACTGGTTTCTCTTGAGAAATTAATTTAGCAACAAGGCAACAATCAGATTTTAATTGATTAGAAAAAAAATCTTGAGAAATCATGGCAAGCTAAAGAAAAGCCAACTTTAGTCTCTGTAGCATTGGATTGGGGGTAAAAAAAATTAGTATTACAGTCTCCTTCCTCAGACACCCTCTAAATCTTGTAGGTACTACGATGTCATATATGGCATTCCTCTACTTGCATTTAGTGGCAGAGATTGCTTTAAATCTCAGACAAGGCCATTTTGCAGTTTATTCACCAACAGAAAGCTTTTAAATTGCTAGTTTCCTTAACAAATTACTCATATTCAGGGTATTGGAGAAATATGCAGGGGTGGTCATGTTGACCCCAATGATGCTCCACCACTGCTTGCACTATACTGCAACAATGCTGATGGGTTGGTGGTTATAAGTAATAAAAAATGTACTGCTATCCACAGATAAGCTGCAATGATGAATTATAGTCATAGACTCATAGATGATGAAAAAAAAAAATGCTGCAAAGACATTAGCCAATAAGGCCAATGAGAATGTATAGAAAGAGGCTCTCAGATTGGAAACTTATTTTTTTCAGGTTGTTAAAAAAAAATTGCACGCCAACAAGCAAATTTACTATGGTCCATTTGTCACAAATTGTTCTGCAAAAATTACTAGGGTTAGATTCACATATTTTTGGCAATAAACAAAGAAGTTGTAAAATGCATTGTTAAAGTTGTAAAAAAGACAAACTATGCACATCATGAGCTACCTTCAAGGACGATCTCCACAGGAATTGTTTCCTTGCTAATTACTTTGTCTTGAAACTCAGTGCTGGAGGAAACACTGTCAGCAACTTGCTTGGCATTTCAAATCATGCTATTCTGCTTGTTATAACCTGATCCGAAAGTAAACCATGACACTGTGGGTCAAGAACCAGCAAATCTCTGCTCTGGTTGTTGTAGGAACTGAAACTCCTCAGCATATGACTGTAAAATCCTAGAGACTTCACCTCTAACTGGGCTAATTACATGCTCATTGAATAATGTCATGTACTTACAGATTATCTCGAATTCATCCTGCTGAAATTCATTAGGTAAGGCACTCCTCCATTTCCCTGATTTTCCAACAGAACAAAATCCATAAAGAAGTGAAAGGAAGGTTATAGGGTCTGGCAGGCAGCCTTTGTTAGACATCTTATCTTTCAGGTCCATTGCCTTCCCAAGCATATTATGTCTACACAAGCTGAAGATTATAGCATTGTATGCCGAAATCCTTGGGTCCAATCCATCAGAAATCAATCCCTTGAATACATCTAAAAGGGCACTCTTCTTGTGAACCTGATCAGTACCACTGCAGTTTGAGTTGATTATACAGTACATACAGTATGTGAGCCCATTGATTAAATAATGCATTGTAGCATCATTAGGAGAGCAATGGTTAAGTAGCATATGTTCAAAGTATGCTGCAGCTTGGATTACTTTATCTTTCTTAAAGAGACTACCAATTAGAATTGTGTAGTGTACAACATTGGGAAATAGACCCTCAGACTGCATACTTGCAAATAAATCCTCTGCACTGTCAGTGTCACCAGTGTTGCAGTATCCACATATTAGTGATCCGTATGTAACAACATTCGGCTTACATCTTCGCTTCATCATATCACATAAAAACCTAAGAGCTGCTTTTATGTCGCCTTTTTAGCATAGCCATCGATAAGAGTAGTATATGTAAACTCATCTGGGATGCACCCAACCTTTCTCATGCTGCTCATGCACATAACCGCCTCATTCATCATTCCAAACTTACAATATCCTTTTATCATAGTATTGTAGGAAACAATATCAGGGCAGCCACCTTTTTCTTCCATGAACTTGAATATTTTCCTCGCATCGCTGAGTTTGTCACTCCTAATGAATCCATCAATCAGAGTAGTATATACATATTTATCAGGCTGGACTTTTTGCTCAAGCATCTCTTCAAGAAGGTTCTTAGCGGCAGAAAGCATCCGTTTCTTGCATAGACCACTAATCAGCACATTATATATGTTAGCATCAGGCATCACCTGTCTCTCTGCCATCTTCTCCCGGACAATCAGAGCCTCATTGACCTGCCCAGAAACAACAAGTCCATGAATTAATGCTCCAAGAGTAACCACGTCCGGAGTATGCCCTCTTCCAATCATTTCCTCGAGCAAATCTGATGCAACCATCGCCTCTCCTCTGATGCAGAAGCCATGAATCAAAGGTGTATAGCTTAACTGATTCGGTTCCAATTCCCTCCTAATGGCCTCCCTCAAAAGTTTCAGGGCCTCTTGAACATCCCCTTCCCGGCAAAACGCTGCTATCAAAGTATTAAACGTGACGACATCCGGTTCAAACCTGCTTGCAACCATTTGATTCAAAACATCCAATGCCTGTGACGCCGACCGGCATTTGCACAATGCATAAATCACAGTGTTGTAAATCTGCACGTTGGGGGACAGCCCTCTCGCCCTCATCTCCCCCAGCAAGCTCTCAATCTTCGCCAAATCGCCCTTCCTCCCGAGCCAGTGAATGAGAGCACCATACGTCACCACGGTTGGCATGATCCCCTTGGTCTCCATCTCGCCCAACAGCAGCAACCCCCTCCCGACGTCCCCGCGCCGGCAGTACCCGTCGATCAGCACGTTGTAGAACACGGCGTCCGGGACGCACCCTTCTCCCCACCTGGCCTCAATGAGGCGCCTCCCCTCCTCCACCCGCCCTTCCAGGCACAGCCCGCGGACCATGACGCAGGTGCTGTAGTCATCCGCGCCACCCTCCCGGTCCCGGGCGAGCATCTCGCCGTACAGCCTCCGGGCGCACTCCCACCGGCGGCGCTCCACCAGGAGCCTGAGCAGGCGGTTGCAGTGCGGCGCGTCGGGCAGCGCGCCGTGCAGGTCCCTGGCGCGCGCGCACGCCTCGGCCGCCTTCGCTTCCATCCCGGCGTCCGCGTAGGCGGCCGCGAGCGCGCCGAGGCTCCCGCGCGAGGGCTTGTCCCCCGCGAGAGACATGGAGCGGAGCGCGGCGTCCGCGGCGTCGAAGCGGCGGGCGCGCGCGAGGAGGCGGAGCAGCGCCGAGTGGGCGAGCGGGGTCGGGCAGCCGCCGCCGCCGCCATGGCGGTGGTGGGCCTGGTGCCAGGAGAGGAGCGCGGCCGCGAGGTCGGGGTCGGCGTCCCCGAGCGCGGAGACGGCGGCGGCGAGGCGCGCGTCGGGGAGCGGGGAAGGGAGGAGCGCCGCGAGGGAGCGGGGCCAGGTCGGGTCGGTGGCGCGCGCGGCGAGCACGCGCGCGAGCGAGGCCGCGAGGGCGGGGGCGATGGCCGGGCCGTGGCGGCGGGGCGGGAGCGGGGTGACGCGGGGCAGGAGCCTCGCTGGCATCAAATGCTGCGGCCTGCGGCGGCGGCGGCCGCTGTGCGAGCACGGAGGGTGGAGGCGCCGGCCGCGGCCCGAATCGAAGGGGGATGCAAATGATGGATGGATGCATCGCAGCCGTTGGACGGGGAGGTTTGTTAGCACTTCGAGCCGCATCCAACCGTCCATCCACGGAATCTGGTGATGATGCCCTTGGGACTCTAGGATTGCTAGGTTTTTTTTTTTTAACCATATCTGTATTACTTACTCCCTCTGTCTCATGGACCTTGTCGTTGGAAAACCGTGTCCCCCTCACAAACACGCTTCCCGGACGACATACTCCATGGAACAGAGGGAGTAGTCAAGGAAACATACACGTACACAAAAGCATACAGATACAATTGTACAGGATACGGATACAGCTGTTTTTGCACAGAGGCCCCTAAAGAAAAACAAAACACAAGAAGCTCCCTGACCACTATGCAGCCGACGAACGCCACCATCTTCCATCTCCAGCGTCGGAAGCCCGCCGCCGCCCAGAACTGTAGGAACTCCATCGCCTGAAAGCTTTAGCAAGCCGCAGTAGAATATGTCGTTGAAGAAGCGTCGGCCGGGGACGCGCCCCAAGCTCCTCCAGTCCTGAATCGGAGCTCGCCGTCGACTTACATCGAAGGGGAATCGAGCTCGATCCGCACACCCACAATCCGCAGCACCCGCAACCATGTCCGCAGCCTTGACGAAGCGCGCCGCCAGCACCGCCGCCTTCCGGAGACGACAGAACAGCCAAGCGCGCGGACTCCTACATAGGTTTCCACGACCTCGCCGATGGCGCCGGAGGGAAACACCACCGGGGCGAGGAAGAGGCCGAGAAAATTTATTCACCGACGCCGCCGCCACCTTCACCTTGCCGGCAGCGCCCAGAAAGACGAGCCGAAGAGGAGCGCCGCCCTCCCGGCAAACCAAAGCTCCGCCGTCAACCGACGGCGAGCAAACCCTAGATCTAGGACTCGATCCTAATCTATATACATCCGCGCGACGATTTCCCAGCCATTCTACCCATCCAGAACGGTGACCGGAGAGGAAGAGGGCCGGCAAAATCGCCACCGGACCGCTGTCGCCTCCTTTTCGCCCTTTGCAAACTGTAGCAGAAGAAAGGGGAAGAAGGAGCGAGTGTACCAAATTTCACTAGGATTGCTAGTTCAGTTGCAGCACTTTGCAACTTCCTGCGTTGCAAAGTGCAAGTCCTTTTTTAGGGGAAAAAAGGGTAAAGTGCAAGTCTTTTTTTAACAATCATTTATTTAAAACGGAAGCTTGCAATCCAAACATGTTTGTTACATCTTATTGACCTGACTTATCAGCTGTTAAAACAATGTTTTTCTCTCTAAAAAAACCATCTTATAAGTTTTGCCAAACAGAAACATGTACAGGCTGTTCATCATTTTGAACTCACTTCAATCCAATCGTATGTGCAAGCAAGGTCTGGATCACGCTGATTCAAGTGTTGGATCGGATAGCCCTTGGTTCGCGCATCCGACGACGAGGAGGATGGCTGTTCTCTGGTCACTACTCACTAGCCTAGCCTCCCTCCTCGCTAGTCCTCCATGGCTGCTTCAGAATGCCGCAGTTTCTCGACGCAGCACCAGGGGAAGATCAGCAGAGGAATTTTCTTTTCCAGATTTGGAAATACGTTTTGATTCAGAACTGGACACAAGCAAATGATCAGCAATCTCATAATAGGCAATGCCCACATCTTGCATAATAAATAAGAAACATCAAAACATTGTAGTTCTGCAGACCGTCCAGAAGAGGTGAAATACCTTCTAAAGCAATGTGTAATATGAAACATACAGTAACGTTACTGTTAGAGCTTCTTTTTTTCTTTTTGGCGAACAACTGTTAGAGCATGTTCGTGTTCTCTTAACCCATGGAGTTACAAAAAGTAACACACTGGTAACAATGAGGGAACAATACAGACCTGAAAATATACAAATTTCATCAAGGTTCAAGAGGTTCAGATCATTGACTGCAGGATATCTTATATGTCTTGTATACAAAATAATGCAACAATAAGTAGAGAATGCTACGATACCTATTAATTTTTGAATTGATTTGGGGCTGAACAAAAGATAAAATTTACCTGGTTTACTTGGCGCTGAAGTGCAGTGACAGGACACCATTTCTCTTGATAATTTCTTTAAACAGAGAGGCCACAAATTAAGGTCAGTAAATTAGAGCAGGAGATAGATACAATCACTCCAAAAAAAAAAAAAAATTATATGTCACTTGAAGCTGTATCAGCGCAGTTGAGGATTCAGGTCATTTAACATAATGTGTATTGGTAGTCTTCCTTAGGAAAATTATATGGCAAAAATTAGCTGATTGCGAAGGGGAGAAAAAGAAAATTCTAACCTCATTTCATTCCAATGAAGTGCTGAGATCTGCACTATGGACAGTTGCACTCATTATCAGCACATCATTGTAAAGGCAGATACTGTGAGATCCTTAGGAAGAACCTAACTAAACAAAACAATAAAGCAATATAGGACAGTCGCTGTCAACATAGCTTGTGTGAGGAAAAATAAAAGAAGCATTTTCCACTGCTAACAGTTGTGGAATACCCAAGTTTACATTATAGAATCACATGAATGATTAAGAGGTACATATGATCGATTTATGGCTGGGGGTGCAGGGTTTCTTCACACATTATGCACTAAAAGGTGGACTTCAGCGTTACTCATTAATTTGTAAACTGATTCCTTCTAAACTAACTATGATTGGCCACAAGATCATTTTTCCTGTGATAAACATGACACTGAAGTGCACTAACAAGAGACATTTCTGTACAGAATTTCATCATTAAAAGCATACCACAGATTTTGGCAAAAAAAAAAGAAATGAGCCAGAACAGCCACTCCAACAAATTCACATGCCACATAAAGATGATCTGCTCAGTTAAAACCGAATTCATTTCTGACATCATACTCATTTCTTAGCTTCATTGAGGACACGATACTTTTCAGGCAGAGACTTTGCATGGTGCTGGTATTCCTCCCTTGAGAAAAGTGATATTAGCATGGAAGTAGTGGAAGCTTCAAGTGAGAAATTCTTCTCATCAAGTTTGGAGAGGTAAGCCCCAGCCCTGCTTATGTCACCTCTATGTAACAACCTCCTAACTAGAGCATTTAACATCCGTGAGTTTGGAGCAGTACCACTCTTTTCCATTGCTGAAAACAGATCATCAAACTCCTCTAGGCACCCTTCTTCAATGAGATTTCCCGCTATTAAGCTGTAGGTCACAACATTCGAACCAGACCATTAGAAGAGATAGTAGCGAACAAATCCATGGCATCTTCCTTTTCTCCCACCTTTGAGCAAAGCACCAATCATAATGGTGAAAGTAATAATATCAAGTTGAAGATCCTTAGAGCACAGGCTCTGGAACACTTTGAGTGCTTCATCAACACAATTATTCTTGCAAAGCCCATTTAGAATAATGTTGTATGTGGAAATGCTCCACTGTTTTCCAATTTTAATCATATTGAGGTATAATTCCTTTGCTTCAGAAAATCTGCCAGTCTGAAATAAACCATGCAGTATATTATTGTAAGTTACAACTCCGGGAGTAATGCCATTGCGCAACATTTCTCGAAAAAGACTGTATGCATCATCTATCCTGCCAGCTTGACAGTAGCCATGAAGCAAGGTATTATAAGTCCATTCATTAGGTTTCAAACCAACTGATAGCACAACATCAAGTAATTTTGCCGCTTCATCAGTTCTACCAGCTAAGCAGTGGCCACCTATTAATGTATTATATGAGATAACATCAGGCCTCACACCTACATGTTCCATTGAGTCCATGAGCCTCTGGGCCTCCATAACCCGTCCTTCTTTGCATAAGTTACACATTATGGTGTTCAAGAACACAACATTAGGGCGGATTCCTTGATTCAACATTTCAAAAAATAATTCCTCAGCTTTCTCCCATTTGTCAACGGTGCACAGTCCATAAACTAGGGAGGTAAAAACAAAGATGTTAGGAGCCACTCCTTCATTGATCATCTGATTGAATTTGAGCACAGCATCCTCTACTCTACCTACTTTGCATAGTGCATCTATAAGTGCTCCATAGCTGATTACATCAGGACTCAATCCTTGATGCCTCATTGTGAAAAATATATGCATTGCCTCATCTATCATTGCCTTTTTAGCATATGCCCAGAACACTATATTGAAGATGTAACTATCAGGTGAAATACCATTTGCTGCCATCAAATCTAGGAAACTGTGCATTTCAGAAAGAGCACCTTTCGTAGCATATCCATGAAGCATAATGCCATAGGTACAAACATTAGGTTTTATGCCCTTCCTAGCCATAGAATCAAAAATCTTTCTGGCTTCGGTGCATTTTCCCTTCTTGCATAGATAGTCCAGCAGCAAACCATAAGTAACAACATTTGGGTCAAGACCAAGTGCATACATTTCTTCGAGCCTTCGGACCACCTCTTTCCACTGTCCTATAGAGAGATATCCATGGATCAGACATGTGTATGTCACAATATTGGGCTTTACACCTTTATCAATCATCTGCTGAAATACACGCTTGGCCCTGTCAACTGCTTGAGCTTTGCATAGGCCATCAATTACTATGGTGTACGTCACAACATCCGGTGGGAGCCCCTGATCCATCATGTCAAGAAACAAGTTGTAAGCTTTGTCCACTTGACCCTCAGTAAAGAAACCGTTGATGACTGTGTTGTAGGACGTCACATCTGGGCAGCTTCTAACTTGATCATCAGCCATTATGTGGAGCAGCTCAAGTGCATCCCCAGCTCTCTTTTCATTGCATAAACCCTTGAGAATGGTATTGTATGATACTACATCCGGCGTGCAGCCAAGCTCAGGCATTCGTTGGAGCAAAACATCCATGGCCTCACCCACCCTCTTGGCATCACAGAGGCCCTTGAGGAGTTGATTAATGACTATGCGATCCACCCTCCAGCCCGTCTTGAGGATGAGGCCAAAGGTGGCAAAGCCATGCTTCAGACGGCCCATGCTGCAGAAGCAGCCGACGAGGATGCTGTAGGTGACAATGTCGGGAGCCACCTTGTTGGAGCAGTCACGGATCATCCGGTTGAAGCAGGAGACGACGAGCTCTGAGGTGGAGGATCCCTTGTGCGAGGCACTGGAGACAGTGGTGAGGAGCTTGTTGAAGGAGATAATCGAGGCTGGCCTAGCATGGTGGAGAAATTCGTCGAACAGCTTGAGCGCCTCCTCGAGCCCGAGGTTCCCCGAGCTGGTGCGGGCGCCAATGACGCGCTCTAGCTCCAAGCACCGGTCACTGACAGCACTTACGCGGCGCGACATGCCGACGGTCGACGGGGTACGCGCGCGGTGAGGCACGGACGGCGGCGCGTCAGTCTCCGGATCGGGGAAGCAGAGGAGCAGCAGCCCACGTGATGTGCTCGGAGCCGCGCGTGCTCCGCCGTGGAGTGTCTGAGCCTTTGAGGATAGGAACAGCTAGCAGTGGCGATCCCAGAAAAAAAATTATAGCTGGGGCGAACTCTAGCTAGAACTTAAACAGTGGCGAACCCGGAATCCGATTGGAGGCGCCGGCCGCCGCTGCCTGCCGGACTGCCACCCGCCGCCCCACCGGCTGCTGCCCGCCGTCGGCTTCTGCCGGTGCCCGGCGCAGAGCCGTCCGTGGAATGCCGCTCCCGCACGCCTGCGCGGCCTCCCGGCTCCCGCTTCCCGCGAAGCCCCCGGCGGCCCAGCTCCCTGCGCCCCCGCCGCCGCCGCCGCCGCCTAGGCGGGTAACTCCGCGAGCCAACAACGAAGGACAGGAGATCGTCGCCCGTCCCTGCTCGTCGAACTGTCGAATTGGAGAGCTGTACCGGCTGTGGGCCTCTGCTGCTGCTGGGCCTGGGCTGCCTGGCAAGTTGGGCTTCATGACTACACTCCATGGATTTGGCCCATAATAAAATTCCAGTTTTACACAGCACAAAAATTCCAGTGTTCTTCATGACCCAGAGAGTGCACAGGTGATCGGATCGTCCTAGGTGACACCTGCAGAGTTGAGAACTTGTACTGGGCAGTGAAATGGAACACAGATTGTTCTAATTGTTAAGACTATCTGAAGCTTTGCGTTCAGTGTTTCCGATACTGGATACAAGGAGACCACTGTGTTGTTTGGGCCATTTTATTCAGGTAAGGAGACACAACGCTCATTCAACTGATTCAGTCCCTCTCCGCCACCCTGGACACAATTGCAAGTTTTGGTATGACCTTCAACTGAAGTACAGATATGGGCTTAGTTTAGCATTGCTGCAATTGGCCAAGGGAAAATTTGGGTTGATTTGAACATCTGGGTCAGTTTTAACTAGCAACAGCGGGCTGAAAGCATTGGTGATAGTCCCGCATGGCTTCAGACAATTCAACATCTGAATCAAACAGTGGCCACTGTGACTTTACAAAACAGAGGATGAACAAAACTTTTTATGGACCCAACAAATGCCAGATCTTTAGCAAGACTGAAAATGCACTATGACAAGTGATGCGGCTCTATAAAATTCTACTACTGAAATATGGTACAGGCAGGTCCTGGCAGTAACCATTTCAATCTGGACAAAGCTGCAAACTTAAGGGCAATTCTTCTAGATTTCTGCTGTCAAGGTCAAAAGTCTCAGTGATTTTGAAAATATCAAGAGCCTCTGAAAGCATCTGGACTCTTAGCGACGGCATCATCCCATCTGAGGTCTTGGAGACATCCCACGTGCCTCTCTATCAGCGTCAAATTCAGCACCTGAAACAGACGTTGAGACTTGAGGGGCAAACATCTGTTTTTTTTTTTGGTGAAAAAATATAACAGAGCACTTACATTTGATACACCACAAGCTTCCGATATTATTTCAGCAGTCTCAGCAGCCCGCTTCAAATCAGAAGAGTACACTGCAGCATGCTTGGATTATCTCGACAGCTAGCCGGCAGGCCACCTTACAAGGTTCATCATCAGGTTTTGGCTAGAAATATTAATGTCAGTGCTAGATTGGACAGAACTATAATGTCAGTGCTAGAGCTGGGATTGGGAACACTCACCACATTCTACATCTCGGTTTGAGCAAACAAACATTTCCAGTTTACCACAATGGATTGCTGCTGCCAGTATCATTTAGCTCCAGGTCCATTTGTTCTTGGTCATTGGTCAAGGATGAATTCTGGGAAATGCATGGCAATCGCTGAAATGGATGAATGGCATTAGATGATTGAGCTTACTAGTAGTTGCTGAAAACAGAGTCGTACTATGATTTTCTAGGTAGTATAGGTACAACAGACATGAGTTTGTCAGACATGAGAACATTTGGGAGTACTAATATGGTTCGACTGATGAGAGGGGGAGACACTAACGTACAGTTAGAGCTTGCTCTTATTCCCTTAACCCATGGAATTACAAAGAGTAAATACTGCTAGCAGTGAGGGAACAATACAGACCTGAAAATATACAAATTCCATCAAGCATCAAGCGGTTCAGATCATTGTTCTCACCGAGACTGCAGGATCTCTTACAAAATAATGCAATAATAAGCAGAGAATGTTGAGATACCCACTGACTTTTAAATTGGTTTCCCCTCTAAACATAACTGGGGCTGAACAGAAGATAAATTTCACCTGGTGAAATTGATGCTGAAGTGCACCGACAGGACACCATTTTTCCAGACAGTTTCTTCAAACAAAGGAGGCCACAGATCATGGTCAGTAAATTAGAGCAGGAAACAGATATAATCACTCCAAAAAATTTACGTGTGACTTGAAGATGTATCAGCGCAGTTGAGGATTCAAGTCATTTAGCGCTATGCAATAAAAGGTAGACTACATTGTTACTCGTTAATTTGTAAACTGATTCCTTCTAGAGCTAACTACGATTTGCCATAGGATCATTTTACCGGTTGATAAACTTGATGCTAAAGTGCACTAACAAGAAGTTTTCTCTACAGAATTTCATTGTTCAAAGCATACCACAGAGAATGGCTAAAAATGAGCTAGTATAGTCACTCCAAGAAATTCACATGCACAATAAAGATGACCATCAAAGTTGAAAGCTGATTTCATTTTCTGACATAACACTCATTTCATAGCTTAATTGAGGAAACGGTACTTTTCAGGCAGGGTGTTTGCATGGTGCTGGTATTCCTCCCTCGAGAAAAGTGATATAAGCATGGAAGTAGTGGAAGCCTCAAGTGAGAAATTCTTCTCATCAAGTTTGGAGAGGTAAACCCCAGCCCTGCATATGTCACCTCTAAACAACAACCTTCTAACTAGAGCATTTAGCATAGCTGAGTCTGGACCACAACCACTCTTTTCCATTGCCGAAAACATACTGTCAAACTCCTCTAGTGACCCTTCTTGTATAAGATTTTCTGCTATTAAGCGGTAGGTCACAACATTCGGAACCAGATTTTTAGCAGACATAGTAGCGAACAAATGCATGGCATCTTCCTTTCTACCACCTTTGAGCAAAGCACCAATCATGATGTTGAAAGTAATGATGTCAACTTGAAGATCCTTAGAACACAGGCTCTGAAACATTTTGAATGCTTCATCAACACAATTATTCTTGGAAAGACCATTTAGAATTATGTTGTATGTATAAATGTCCCACTGTTTACCACTTGTGATCATATTGAGATAGAGTTCCTTTGCTTCAGAAAATCTCCCTCCGGTTTTAAACAATCCATGCAGTATAGTGCCATAAGTCACAACTCCCGGAGTAATGCCATCGCGCAACATTTCTTGAAAAACACTATATGCATCATCTATCCTGCCAGCTTTACAGTAGCCATGAAGCAAGGTATTATAAGTCCATTCACTAGGTTTCAAGCCAACTGAGAGCATAGCATCGAGTGACTTTGCTGCTTCATCAATTCTACCAACTAAGCAGTACCCACCTATTAATGTAGTATATGAGATAACATCAGGCCTCGCACCCACACGTTCCATTAAGTCAATGAGCCCCTGGGATTTCGTAACCCGTCCTTTTGTGCATAAGTTACACATTATTGTGTTGAAGAAAATGACATCGGGACGGATTCCTTGATTCAACATTTTAGAAAATAATTCCTCGGCTTTCTCCCATTTGTCAACGATGCACAGTCCATAAACTAGGCAGGTAAAAACAAAGATGTCAGGAGCTACTCCTTCATTGATCATCTGATTGAATTTGAGCACAGCGTCGTCTAATCTGCCTACCTTGCATAGTGTATCTATTAGTGCTCCATAGTTGACTACATTAGGACTCAATCCTTGCTGCCTCATTTTGTCAAATATATTCATTGCCGCATCTATCATACCACATCTAGCATATGCAGAGAACATAATATTGAAGATGTAATGATCAGGTGAAAGACCATTTCCTACCATCAAATCTAGGAAATTATGCATTTCAGAAAGAGCACCTTTGGTAGCATATCCATGAAGCAAAATGCCATAGATAGTAATATCAGGTTTTATGCCCTTCCTAATCATAGAATCAAAAAATATTCTAGCTTCTCTGCATCTTCCATTTTTGCATAGGTAGTCCAGCAGCAAAGCATAAGTCAAACGATTTGGCTCAAGGCCGTGTTTGGACATTTCTTCAAGCATACGGACCACTTCTTTCCACTGTCCATTAGAGAGGTATCCATGAATTAGACAGTTATATATTTGATTGTCTAGTTTCACACCTTTATCAATCATCTGCTGAAAGACACCCTTAGCCTTGTCAGCCATTTGAGCTTTGCACAGGCCATCAATTACTGTGCTGTATGTCACAACATCCAGTTGAATCCCATGATTCATCATTTCAAGAAACAGGTTGTAAGCTTTGTCCACTTGACCCTCTCTAGAGAAACCATTGATGACGGTGTTGGCTCTGTCATTGATTTGAGCTTTGCACAGGCCATTAATTACTGTGTTGTATGTCACAACATCCGGTGAAATCCCCTGATCCATCATTTCAAGAAACAGGTTGTAAGCTTTGTCCGCTTGACCCTCAGTAAAGAAACCGTTGATGACGGTGTTGTAGGACACCACATCAGGTGGGCAGCTTCCAACTTGATCATTAGCCATCATACGCAGCAGCTCAAGTGCCTCCTTAGCTCTCTTTCCGTTGCAAAAACCCTTGAGAAGTATGTTGTATGAAACTACATTCGGCGTACAGCCAAGCTCAGGCATTCGCTGAAGCAAAACATCCATGGCCTCACTCACCCTCTTGGCGTCACAGAGACCTTTGAGCAGATGACCGATGACAATGCCATTCACCCTCCAGCCCGTCTTCAGGATGAGGCCAAAGGCGGCAAAGCCGTGCTCCAGGCGGCCCATGCAGCAGAAGCAGCTGATGACGATGCTGTAGGTGCAACTGTTGGGAGCCACCTTGATGGACCATTCACGGATCATCCGGTTGAAGAGAGAGACGACGAGCGCCGAGTCTGAGCCTGAGGTGGAGGAGCGCCGGCCTGAAGCACGTGAGACAACAGTGAGGATCTGGTTGAAGGCAATAACCGAGGCAGGCCTGGCGTGGAGAAGCAATTCGTCGAACAGCTTCAGCGCGTCGTCGAGGCCGAGGCTTCCCGAGCGGGAGCGGCCAGCGATGACGCGCTCCAGCTCCAAGCACCGGTGACGGGCAGCGCGCACGTGGCGGGACATGCCGCCGATAGTGCGCGGGTAATGGCTGATGGGGCTAGACGGCTAGTAGCCCAGCGAGCAGATGCACGGGCGGGCGGGCGGGCGGGCGGCCGGGCGGCGGCGCTGCGTCCGCCTCCGGATCGGTGAAGCAGAACACACTCGTGAGTCGTGAGCTGGGTGGAGCCACGTGGGCGGCGGCGAGCAGCTGGTGGCTGGCGGGCGGGGCGACGGGCGCAGGTGCTGTTGGGGTGCTCGCCGTGAGCCTCAACTGCTGGGCCAACGGAGTGCCTGCCTCACCTCTCTCTCTCTCTCTCTCTGTGTGTTTTTTTTTTTTTTTTTTTTTTTTCTCCACATCGCATACTGTACTGATGTTCTCTACCGCAGCTGACGCAGAGTCTGGAAAAATTCTGATTTTTTTTTTTTTTTATAAGGGCTTTTGCATTTGCACCTACTGCCACTGTACGTTTTACATCGATCCTGGTGTGATTATTCACTGGTTGTGCAATGAGATAAAATAAAATAAGTCAGATTGTTCAATTTTTTTATTTTTTATTTTTTGCAATATGTCTGCAGACTACAGCTTCCAACATTGATCTTCCCTTGACCTCAGTGAAATAATCTTGACCAAGTGTATGTGCCAAAAGGGAAAAAAAACTTTAAGGGGACATCCTAATTCTTCGAAGTAGCAACTTGAGAATTGAGTCAGGAGCAGGACATGAATTTTCGTGGTAGGGTGACTAGGAGAGTAAGACGTCAATTTTCATGGTTTAATAGCAACCCTGGCGATAATAGAGATGTCACATAAATATGATCAGCACTGAATTCATTTTTTTGTCAACACAGAACAATCAATAGAATTGCAGTGTTCAAGCTTAATCTAGAGGCAGCGATCGGTTGACACATCTAATTTTACCCACCACATTCAGTTCCTCAAACCGAACACAGCAAAAGGGGACACTTCTTCAGCAGCAATCATGACACGCCTATTCAAACTTGGCACGCAAACAGAATACCACATCATCCCAGACTGCATCTGCCACTTGCAGTACTGTTCTTCTAGCAACAGCAGCTTGTTACCGAGATAGTACACCACACGAAGAAAAAGAAGTACTAGAGAGTACAGTTTCCAGCATTGTCTAATACACCCAGCATGGTAGTACAACAGAAATACTCCACTCTAAGCGCTAAGCTCTGAAGGTCTAACTACTAAGTGCTAACAGCAACAAAAGCAAGCATCAACATGGAACGATAATCCCTTCGACCATTGTTGCTATTACTATCAACTCCACTCCGCCGCTTTCCACCGGTTCTGGATCCGCCACTGCCATTGCCGCTACCACCAGTCCACCAATGCCATGAGTACGACAAACATGAAACGCCTCCTTCACACACACAAAAAAGTAACGAAGATCGCCTTGCTGTGGCAGAGGCAAAGTCACAGGTGTTGCTGTGCAGGCCGTGGTCTGGTAAAACACCAAGAGAAAATATGAATAAAAGATGGAATTCTCACTGTGACAGCTCAAAATTCTTCCACTGCATTTTTGAAAACATCACGTGTCCAATCTTGGGATACATTACCGACAAATCGCCTGTCTTAGCCTGGGAGTAAGAGACTCTCTATTCCTGCAACAAGAACAAAAAATAATAGGGTATGGACATCCAGTTAGTATCAAAGTACAATATATATATATATATATATATATGAGTTAATCAAGTGTAATCAGTAACCATCAACTACTAGCGTGGATTCACGTTCTGCGAACACAAGGTTTATACTTGTGGTTCAGTTGTGATGATGAGTGATTGATTCAACTACTAGCATCTCGGATGGGGTGTTACTGACGGTGGTGAAAGCCACGAGTTCCACATGTGCCTTGGTTTGTGTTGTGCAGGTGTCGAGCATGGAGGCGGTGGCCGACGGCGAGGTGAAGGTCTGGCGGGCTGCGCCGAATGGACCGGGAGCGGTGAAAGGGCGGACGCATCGAGACTTGGACTAAGGGACCCGGAATCGCCGGACGGGATCGCGTTGCCGGCACTTGGCTTCGACAAGCGGACATGGGCCGGTTTGTTGGTTTGTGCCTCAAAACCAACGGAGGCGGGTTTCGGTGGTTTGGGCCTCAAAACCACCCGACGGGTTTCTGGGTTGAGCCTCAAAACCCTGACGGAGGTCCCGAGGCGGACGGACGACACGTGGCGGCATCGGGGAGTTCGCGTCGAGGCGAAGCTACCGGTGAAAGGCGCGGTGGCCGTCGGATCAAAATATCTATCCGGCTCGGTGGAGTTGTACTACAATGTCCTTGGGCTAGGTAGTACGCTCGGTGTCATGTAAGGGCAAAACTGGAATTTAAAATAAGCCCCGGTCGATAAGTATGGTGGGGGAGCTCTCTTACCCCTTCACCTCTCCATTTGCATTTTCCTTCTCCCTTTCTAGGGTTTCTCTCTTCTAGTGTGCTTGAGTGTGAGAGGTCCACTAATTCCACCAATTAGTGTGTAAGAACTCAGATTTCTTGTTGGGAATGGAGGCCTTAACCTCCTCGTGTCCTCCGGGATTCGTTTTCTGAAATCTTTGTGTTGAATTCGTGTTGGTTCATCTTGTTCTTGTGGTGTTCTTCTCTCCCCCAAAATTTTTCTCTTGTGATTTCTCGAGCTATGGTTGATCGTTTTGCGCACCGTTTGTTGCTGCTTTCGATCCTTGCTTGTAGGAGAATACTTCCAACGAAGGGTTTCTCCCAATTAGTCCCGCACAAAGGAGATCGGCGATTCTTAGTGACGCCCGGTTTTTTGCTCGTTTTCGTCACCCCCTTTATGATTCCCGTTGATTCATCCAACCTCAAGCTATGATCTCTTAGAGGGAGCTTCTCCACTGCCTTAGGAACCCACGGTTCAATTTTAGGTTGCAGTTGGTTGAGATTTGGAGGAAATCGGGCGGATTGAAGATCATGGCGATTTTTTGCTTCTTCTTTGTTCGTGTCTTTGGAACCCGTGCTGAACCTCAAGACTTGAGGCGCCGAGCCTCGGCGGTCTGTAGCATTTTCGTCTAAGTTCGAGAAGTGCTGAACCTCGGCACTTGAGGTCTTGAGCCTCGGCGATGCAGTAGCTTCTTCTTTGCGAGTGCATTTTTGGCTGAACCTCGGCCTTTGAAGCGCCAACCTCGGGGGCCTGCTGCAGTTTCCGGTTTTGAGGAGTTTCTTGTTTCCGCTTGGTTTTTCGTTGCCTTGAGTGTTCTGCTGTGTTTCCGGGGACTACCGGAGAACATCCAGTCACCTGTTGACTCGAGAACTACTCGCGTGTGAGTTTTGGGTTTTTGGAGGGTCGAGTGGGACAGTGGCCATTCGAAAGAAATTTTGATCGGCTCCCATTCACCCCCACCCCCCCTCTGGTCGCCATTTTCGGTCCTTCACGTTCTTTGGGTTGCAAAACTAGGTTGGACAATATGGACAACAACAAAAGCTTTTAGCTTACACGGGGTAGGCTTGGATAATTTGAGCTCAAAACTATTTTAGAAAGATTTCTCAATAAATTATGGAAACATAATCCACTACCATCTACAGTTCTGGTTTCTGAAAGTATAAATAAACACACAAGATTCTGTAGTTTCAACACAGCAGGGAACCGCTGCAAGCTTTTCGAAATAGCAAGAGGATGTAAGTGTAATCAGACAACCTTGTGGTTTGTTATGTCTCAAACTGATCACAAGGTATTCTACAATCAATTAAGTTCATCGCTCAACAATGCAACTTCTGTAAAGCTTTTTTAGAATAGCAAGCGGATGTGAGAGTATCATACTATCATACATCCGTGACTTTGCTATGTCTAACAGTGATTCACAAAACTATAAACAAAAAGTATAGAAACACAATTTGATCTTATTTTCCTACTCTTGGGAAGATTTGTGCTATCAAATGCTTGTTTTATCATTTATATCCATCTTTTTTGTAAAAAAATCAATATAAAAACAGCGATAAATCAATAAACGAAGATCAACTCTGAATTTAAGTGAAACAAACCTATAGGTCTTTATTGCTCAACTTTGGATGGCCTTTAAAGGCAGCATTTTAATTCTGAAATTAACAAATGCATACATCTTCTTTCCCTGTTTCCTCGCATTCGCACCTGCATAAAAAAGTAACAATGAATTGCAGGATAAAACAAATGCAAAAGCTAAACCAAAGAAAGTAGGCAGTACTCTCATCCACGACTCTCCAACCGACTCAAACAGTTTTTGGAGATCTTCAGGAGATACATCGATTTGACTCGACTGCAATACATACTTTGGCTTCATGAACAGGAAGAGCAAGCAGCTCAGAATGCTTCACTTTTCCATTATCATCTTTCTGATCATCACCCTAAAAAAAAACTTATGTTCCCATCTTAAAGTACAGGTGGAGATCAGTCGTGAGTAGGTACATCTCATTTTACCCACCACCATTCATTTACTCAGACTGAAAATGCCAAAAGTGCACAAGCAAACACAATGTTGATTTAGCCACTAACACATCACACTTATTCCTAAAGCTTGACAGATAAATAGACTACTACATCTCCACTAGTGGTATTATGATTCTTATTACAGCAGACTTGTTACAGATCTAGACACACAGGAAAACAAATACTAGAATGTACAGTTTCAAGCATTAGTTGGTACCAAGCATGTTACTGCAGCATTTCTTCACAGATTATGCAATAAAAGGTGGATTACAGTGTTACTAATTAATTTGTAAACTGATTCATTCTAAAACTAACTATGATTGGCCACAGGATCATTTTACCTGTGATAAACATGATACTGAAGTGCACTAACAAGAGAAAATTCTGTAGAGAATTTCATCATTAAAATCATACCACAGATTTTGGCCCCAAAAAAAAAAAAGAGAGCCAGAACAGTCACTCCAACAAATTCACATGCCACATAAAGATGATCTGCACAGTTGAAAACGGAATTCATTTCTAACATAATACTCATTTCTTAGCTTCATTGAGGACACGATATTTTTCAGGCAGAGACTTTGCATGGTGCTGGTATTCCTCCCTTGAGAAAAGTGATATAAGCATGGAAGTAGTGGAAGCTTCAAGTGAGAAATTCTTCTCATCAAGTTTGGAGAGGTAAGCCCCAGCCCTCCTTATGTCACCTCTGTGTAACAACCTCCTAACTAGAGCATTTAACATCCGTGAGTTTGAAGCACAGCCACTCTTTTCCATTGCTGAAAATAGATCATCAAACTCCTCTAGGCACCCTTCTTCAATGAGATTTTCTGCTATTAAGCAGTAGGTCACACCATTTGGAACCAAACCATAAGAAGAGATAGTAGCGAACAAATCCATGGCATCATCCTTTCTGCCACCTTTGAGCAAAGCATGAATCATAATGCTGAAAGTAATAATATCAAGTTGAAGATCCTTAGAACGCAAGCTCTGGAACATTTTGAGTGCTTCATCAACACAATTATTCTTGCAAAGCCCATTTAGAATTATGTTGTATGTGTAAATGCTCCACTGTTTTCCATTTTTAATCATATTGAGGTATAATTCCTTTGCTTCAGAAAATCTGCGAGTCTGAAATAAACCATGCAGTATATTATTGTAAGTCACAACTTCAGGAGTAACTCCATTCCTCAACATTTCTCGGAAAAGAAAATATGCACTGTCCATCCTGCCAGCTTGACAGTAGCCATGAAGCAATGTATTGTAGCAAAAGATGTTAGGTTTCAAGCCAACTGAGACCATACCATCAAGTAACTTTGCAGCTTCATCAATTTTACCAGCTAAGCAGTGGACACCTATTAATGTATTATATGAGATAACATCAGGCTTCACGCCAACACGTTCCATCAAGTCAATGACACCCTGGGCTTCCATGACATGTCCTTCTTTGCATAAGTTGGATAATATGGTGTTGAAGGACACGATGTTGGGACGGATTCCTTGATCCAACATTTCAAAAATTAATTCCTCAGCCTTCTCCCATTTGTCAACGGTGCAGAGTCCATAAACCAGGGAATTAAAAACAACAATGTCAGGTTTCACTCCTTCTTTGATCATCTGATTGAATTTAAGCACAGCATCATCCACTCTTCCCAACTTGCAAAGTGCATCTATTAATGCTCCATAATTGACTACATCAGGACTCAATCCTTGCTGTCTCATTTTGCTAAATATATGCATTGCCTCATCTATCATTGCCTTTTTAGCATATGCACAAAACACAATATTGAAGATGTAATTATCAGGTGAAATGCCATTTGTTGCCATCAAATCTAGGAGATCAGGCAAATCAGCAAGGGCACCTTTAGCAGCATACCCGTGAAGAAGAATCCCGTAGATAGTTACATCAGGTTTTATGCCCTTCTTAATCATAGAATCAAAAATCTTCCTGGCCTCTGTGCATTTTCCCTTCTTGCATAGATAGTCGAGCAGCAAGCCATAAGTAACAACATTTGGGTCAAGACCACGTGCGTACATTTCTTCAAGCCTTCGTACCACCTCTTTCCACTGTCCTGTAGAGAGATATCCATGGATCAGACAGGTATATGTTTGGATGCATGGCTTAATACCTTTATCAGCCATCTGTTGAAAGATACCCTCTGCCCTGTCAACTATTTGAGCTTTGCACAAGCCATCAATGACCGTGTTGTATGTCACAACATCTGGTGAAATCCCTCGATCCATCATTTTAAGAAACAGGTTGTAAGCTTTATCCACTTGATCCTCTCTAAAGAGACCATTGATGATGCTGTTGTAGGACACTACATTTGGTTGGCAGCAACTGCATTGATCATCAGACATCATGTGCAGAAGCTCAAGTGCCTCCTCGGCTTTATTTTTATCGCAGAAACCCTTGAGAAGTATGTTGTATGAAACTACATTGGGTGTGCAGCCAAACTTGGGCATTCGTTGAAGCAATAAGTCCATGGCCTCGTCCACCCTCTTTGTGTCGCAGAAACCCTTGAGCACTGCATTGCACGAAATTACATCGGGTGTGCAGCCAAACTCGGGCATTCGTCGAAGCAATAAGTCCATGGCCTCGCCCACCCTCTCTGTGTCGCAAAGACCCTTGAGAAGGGTATTGTATGATACTACATTCGGCGTGCAGCCAAGCTCAGGCATTCGTTGGAGCAAAACATCCATGGCCTCACCCACCCTCTTTGCATCACAGAGGCCCTTGAGCAGTTGATTGACGACTACTACGTCATTCACCCTCCATCCCGTCTTAATGATGAGGCCAAAGGCGGCGAAGCCATGCTTTAGGCGGCTCATGCGGCAGAAGCAGCCAACGAGGATGCTGTAGGTGAAATTGTTGGGAACCACCTTGTTGCAGTCATGGATCATCCGGTTGTAGCAGGAGATGACGAGCTCTGAGGTGGAGGTGCCCCCATGCGTGGCACTGGAGACGGAGGTGAGGAGCTGATTGAAGGCGATAATCGAGGCAGGCCTAGCGTGGTGGAGAATTTCGTCGAACAACTTGAGCGCCTCCTCGAGGCCGAGGTTCCTCGAGCGGGCGCGGGCGCCGATAACGCGCTCAAGCTCCAAGCACCGGTCGCTGACGGCGCTCAAGCGGCGCGACATGCCGACGGCCGACGGGGTGCGCGCGCGTCTAGTGGCCCTGCGCGGAGAGGCACGGACGGCGGCACGTCGGTCTCCGGATCCGTTAAGCGGAGCAGCAGCACCAGCAGTCCACTTGAGGTGGCCGGAGCCGTGCGTGCTGCGCTGTGGAGTGTGTGAGAATAGGAGCTCGAATGGCTGCCAGCGGCATGGCGAACTGGATGGTTGGTTCGCCGGCTGCGTAGGCGGCGGGCGTCCGCAACGCTCTTCCCCTCTCCAGGAGCCGATATTTTCTAACCTTTTTTATTCAAAATATATGTAATATTAATCTGGTTTGGAAAGTATTTTTTAACCTTTTTTTATTCAATGTATGTAATATTATTCTGGTTTGGAAAGCATTTTTAACCTTTTTTATTCAACTAGTAAAAATGCACGTGCGTTGCAACGGGACATACTGTTTATTGCAATACAACTTTTGGCTCGACATTTATTTAACCAAAGTGTCATGTGCTTTGATTTGCCTTCAAATCAAATGTGTTTTGCTCTCATACGAACATAGAAAAATTGGAGATTTATCCAACGAGATGCATCATGTATTTTAATAATCCATCTTACAATAAAGAGCTATGAATTTCTCCAGTAGGTTCTCTCGCACTCTTACATTGTGGATCTATAGTCCATGAGTTTGAACCACTCGTGGTCGACATTAATCTAAGCTCCCATTTGCTGCATGCTTTTCTCATTTAGGCCTTGTTTAGATACACGTGAGTTTTTTGGCCGTTTCCTCAGTAGCACTTCGTTTTTATTTGGTAAATATTGTCCAATCGTGGCCCAACTAGGTTCAAAAGATTCGTCTCGTGATTTACAACAAAACTGTGTAATTATTTATTTTTTTATTTATATTTAATACTTTTTATATGCGGCAACAAATTTATGAGAGGAGAGAGATTGTAAAGTCCTGTAGCACTTCGTTTGTTTGTGGTAAATATTGTCCAATCGTGGCCCAACTAGGCTCAAAAGATTCGCCTCGTGATTTACAACAAAACTATGTAATTAGTTATTTTTTATTTATATTTAATACTATTTACATGCGGGAAACAATTGATGTGATGGAGAGAGAGGGAAAAACTTGGAAGTTGGAGGGGAAGTTGGGTGTATCTAAACAAGGCCTTAGCTTCTCGACCAAAAATCACTGCAGCGTTTAGTTGTACAAGCACGGCAGTTTGCGCGTGCCATCCAGTGGGCCGACGTTCCTCGGCGCCGGCATGGCCCATGGCCGGCACCTGAACTCCGCTTCGTGGTCATGCTCGAGCCCCACCTTGTCCTCGTGGCCTGTGCAGCCAAGCTTCTCCACGCCCTTGTAGCTCACCCTGTTCAGCGTTTTAACAAAACCAGCTGCCGGGCCGTAACCAGCCTAGGGAAAACCACAAACGCGGTTACAGCATGGTCTGGGCTGGAACCCATTTACCCAGCGCTGGACCTTGGGACTCTTGTCCGGTTAGAGGCCGTCCAGACCCATCCAAACCCAGCGAAAAAGGAGACGGCAGCGTAGATGTCACGCGAGAGCGAGCGCGGCGGCGGCATCGAGCGCTAGCGCTGCAGCGGCCGCATCCAGCGCGAGCGCCGAGGCAGTGGCATCGAGCGCGAGCGCTGCGGCGGCGGCATCCAGCGCGAGCGCCGAGGCGGCGGCGAGTGTGGAGGCGGCGTTGGGCGCGAGCTTGGCAGCCGCGGTGCTGGGAGGCGGGAACATGCATGGAGGCGGTGCCGGCAGTGCTGTGAGCGAGCACAGACGTTCATGGAAGCACCCGAGCCTCCGATATTGGGTCTGCAAGCTTCTGCCGGAGGTTTCAATCTATCTACAGAGAAGATTCTAGGTCCTTTTGTTTTCAGCTATGCAACCCATGGTAACCGGGTGACCAAACCAACCCAAAAACTAATAAAATTAGTGGTAACCCGTGGGAAACCAGCCCAAGCCGTACCGGCGTACTGATCTCGGGTTGGTTTGGAAGCAATCCAGAAACCGTGTAAACCAGCCCATGAACAGGGTGACTTGTAGCCTCTCGCTCGTTGCCGACCTACGCCTCACCTGAATCGTTTGTTCCACGCTCTGCGTCATCGTCATTGCGGGCTGCGGCCAAAACCTGATCTCAACATCATCATCGCACTGGAGCACCAACTCATTGTTTCGGCCCACACTAGCTAGCCCTCGTCCTCGCCGGTGCAACCCACACCTGAGCTCTGCCTCCACGTCACAACCCCCGACCGGCATCTGAGCTCCGCGTCGTCGTCGCGCTCGAGCTCCACCTCATCATTTCTCTCGTCCTCACTGGCACAGCCCATGCTCGAGCTCCACCTCCGTGTCGCACCCACCCAGCCTCGCCATGTGCAGAGGGTTAAAAGGTCCGATCCAGCACGCTTTTTCCTTCCTTATACGAGCTCGTTTGATTCAATTCCGATCAATTGGTGCTTTGATACGGTTCTATTTGGTGTTCATCTTATCTCTCTTATTTTGTTTTGGTCTCTCTCTATATATAGCTGGCTAGATATGGATGTTGTTTCAGTTAATTTTGGACGGACAAGATTGTTTTCTATTCGTATAAACAAATGGCATCTTTGTTGGCTATTTAATTTTTATACGTGGGCATCTAAGTTATGCATATGAGTCTTTCTATTTAGGTCGTGATTCAAAAGACATATGCAAGCACATATCTTACTTTATGCAGACGCAGACACATATGGTATGTATTTATATGTACATAAGTAGGACTGGAGGACATGTTATAACTTGGCTCTCGCTCAAGATACCTAATAAGACACCTATAGCTGGTTAAACTTAATTAAAGTTGTGCTCGATACGGCTTCTAGAAATTCTTATATGCATGATACAGTTCTACTCGAAAAAGGAAAACGGCATCGATGTTGCGTTCCTCGTATGGACAGGATTCTTGCCACGGATTACCATACCCTCTTGAGACAGTGCCGGACCGATGTGAAGCTGAGCCACTGTAGTATTAGAGGTTGGACGAAAAATTAGTGGCAGAAATTTTGGCTCTTTGGCCATGAACGTCGGCACCGCAGTGACACCGAGTTCTTGGAATAACGATGAACAGCGGAATCCTACACAAACACGTTTGTGTTATAGCTTGTATCTTGCATGCATGTACGTGTACAACATGAACATGCAATTAATTATAACATGGACTCGCAGTCAGTTGATGTGCCATGTTTGAGGAGGAATTTGATTTGATTGGACCGCGCGTCAGCTAAACCTTATAGAGTCTGAATGACGAACCAACGACACCATGGAATTGGACTCCATCTCGATCATCGGTAGGTGCAACCTACTCTAATTCGTACGAACATGGATTATATAAATCTAGATAGTTAGGGGAGGTGGATCAAGAAAATAGATGGATAAAAAAAATGGATGGACAAAAAAAGATAGGCTGAAATTTTGCCTCTTTATTCTTAAGTAGAGATAGAGATGTTATAATATTAATCTGGTTTGAAAAGTATTTTTTGTAACTATTTTATTCAATTAAATATTAATCTGGAAAGTTTTTACGGATCTAATTGTTCATTTTTCACCGACAGGTGCCAAACGAAGCTCAATGCTCTTCGAAAATCCTGCTCAACACTTAATCACTTTTAATTAACTCCAATTATGGAAAAAAAGTTCTCTTTTAAACAATGGAATTAAATTCCATACAATATCAGAATCATTTTTTTTCCAAAGATGATTCAACAGTCACTCCACAATTATTCGTTCTGAAACTGTATCACTGCATGAGCTAATGACAGCAGCTGAACTGAAACTGTTACGCCGAGGCCCCGTCGCCCCCAAACGAGTTCTCCAGAAAGCCATTTCCATTGAGATGGCTGACGTCTCCACACCTCTCGAGGGTCCACTGTCCGGTGACGCCAGAGATGCGGAAAACGTTCAGCGAGGTGTTGGGAATGTGCCTGCGGATAAAGCTGTCGGGTGGGTCAGTGTACCGGTAGAGCCCGCGTATGGCTGCTTCGTGGGAGACCACCACAACCCGCTCCCCTGTCAATGTAGTAATACCAGCATTTAGCAGAGATTCTAAAGAGTTGAGAACATTTAGTGAGCAGATATTCTATCCAAAGGGAGCAGCGAAATGTAATCTAGGTTGTTCGGATTGTTTAGCTTGTTTGAAGCTTTCAATTTAGTAATTCCCATATTGGACATTTTGAGATCTAGAGATAAGGACATTTAGTGATTACCAATGTGTTCTTGGGCAACCTTATTCAAGAAGGAGACGCAGTGCTCATTCACCTGATTCATGCTCCCTCCACCACCCTGAACATCAGTGTAAGTTTTAATAAGACCTTCAAATGAAGTACAAAACTACAGATATGGGTGGCTAAGTGGAAACTTGTGTTGTTTTGAACATTTTAATTCAGTTTTAACTAACAACAGCAGGTTGAAAACATTCTATTTAGAACTACAAATATGGGCTTCAGTCAATTCAGATCTAAATGAAACAGACGCCACTGTCACTTGTGAATGAGAGGACGAATAAAGCTATTATAGACCCAAACGCTAGATCTTTGGCAAGGCTGAAAGTGCACAATGACAAATGCTGCGATTTTACTCCCAAAAAATTATTAAAAAATGTTGCGATTCCATGCAATTTTTTTTTGCCCTATATGAATCGTGAGCCAAAAGAGGCCCAACTAAGCGTGGCCACGCCGCGGTCGTTCTCGGCTGTCGGATCGGCCGGGCGGACGGCTCAAATCTGGCGAGTCCCATTCTTTTTGCAAAGGAAACATCGAACTTTAGCGATATCTACCCGCAGTCTAAGACCCTCTCTCATGTCATCTTCCACAAAACCCCTTGAACTTTAGCAAATTCAACCTGCAGTCCAGGCTGGCCTGCCTGCCGCTCCCTGGGCCTTAGTGGGCCGAATACGGCCCGACGCTATTTTTCCTTTTCTATTAATCTTTTTTCTTATATGAATAAATTTGCTGAAACTTTAAAATTACGTAGTACTAAATCATAGAATTTGTTTCGTAATCCTCATAAATAAATCTATGCAAGGATCCATAATAGAGCATGTTTTAGTAGAAAGTTTTTAGTGTACATTTTTTGCCTATATTTTGTAGGGGTAAATATAAAAATCAAATAAAATCATAAAATAGAAAATCCAGTTGTTCAGAACTCCTCATGAGAAAATATCATCACTTTAAGCTTCTAGCTACTTATACTCCCCCCTCGTTAATAAATACTTTTACCCCTTTTTCCTTAAAAAAAGAAAAAATGTGATAGTTCCATTTCAATAACAAAAGTAAAATATTATTTAAATAATACCTTCAAAATAATGGAGTGTCCAAGGGCATTAACTAATGAATTTTTGAGTTCCATGCTTTGAGCTAAAATATTCTTCATTTCACAAATAAATTAAGTTTTAGTCTAACTCTGCTTTCCCACCTTAACAAATAGTTACAACCATTCTTTAGCCACAACAAACATAGCAAAAAAAACTAATACATATATCTCAATGCTAAAAAAATACTAAAACAATAAAAAACGAGACAATTCATCCTTCAAAAATATATAGGTAACAAAATGATAAATCCACGGTTGACATATACAACAATAGGTAAATGATAATTTCAAAATAACACGGAAAATATCACTAATGTATTGTACAAAGAACAACTCAGTTACCATTATTCGTACTCATCTACCTAACTACAAAGGGAAAAAAAAAAGCTAAGAATGGCCATGCGTGGCAAGGCCGCGCAGTTTTTCTAGTTCTACCACTGAAAATATGGTGTACCTGTACATCTCGGCAGTTACCATTTCAATCTGAATAGACAAAGCGGCGTATACTTACGGGAAATTCTTGATTTCTGCTGTCAGGATCAGAACCCTCGGTTACGGGAAATTCTTGATTTCTGCTGTCAGGATCAGAACCCTCGGTCATCTTGAAGATATCAAGGTCTTTGAAAGAATCTGCACTTTCAGCCATAGCCTTGGCATCGTGCCACGTGAGGCCTTGGAGACACCCCATATGCCTCTCTCTCAGCGCCTCAGACAGCACCGCCTGAGACAGACAAATTGTTGTTGATACTTGAGACTCGAGTGGTTGAACGAAAACATAATGCAGGTACTCGGTTTTTTTCCTGACAAAATATATAACAACAGAGAATGCGACGCTTACATTTGGTACACCACAAGCTCTCGCTATGATTTCAGCAGTCTCAGCGGCACGCCTCAGATCAGAAGAGTATACGGCGGCAGGCTTGGCTTCTCTTGACAGCCGGCGGGCCACCTTAGATACAAGGTTCATCATCAGGTTTCGGTCAGAAATATAATTAATGTCAGTGCTAGAACTGGGATTGATTGGGAATATTCGTCACGTTGCACATCGCGGTTTGAGAAAAAAACAGACATTACCACAACGGCTTGCTGCCTGCCAGCCTCATTTAGCTCCGGGTCCATTTGCCCCTGGTCAGAGGGTGAGTTCTGTAAGAATTCCCAGTTTCTTGGAAACATGACAGCTACTGAGGCCTTGTTTAGATTACCCTCCAACTTCCAAGTTTTTTTCACTCTCTCTCCATCACATCAATTTATACTCGCATGTAAAGAGTATTAAATATAAATAAAAAAATAACTAATTACATAGTTTTGTTGTAAATCACGAGACGAATCTTTTGAGCCTAGTTAGGCCACGATTGGACAATATTTACCACAAACAAACGAAGTGCTACAGGACTTTACAATCTCTCTCCTATCACAAATTTGTTGCCGCATATAGAGAGTATTAAATATAAATAAAAAATAAATAATTACATAGTTTTGTTGTAAATCACGAGGCGAATCTTTTGAGCCTAGTTAGGCCACGATTGGACAATATTTACCACAAACAAACGAAGTGCTACAGGACTTTACAATCTCTCTCCTATCACAAATTTGTTGCCGCATATAGAGAGTATTAAATATAAATAAAAAAAATAAATAATTACATAGTTTTGTTGTAAATCACGAGGCGAATCTTTTGAGCCTAGTTAGGCCACGATTGGACAATATTTACCACAAACAAACGAAGTGCTACAGGGACTTTACAATCTCTCTCCTATCACAAATTTGTTGCCGCATATAGAGAGAATTAAATATAAATAAAAAAATAAATAATTACATAGTTTTGTTGTAAATCACGAGACGAATCTTTTGAGCCTAGTTAGGCCACGATTGGACAATATTTACCACAAACAAACGAAGTGCTACAGGACTTTACAATCTCTCTCCTATCACAAATTTGTTGCCGCATATAGAGAGTATTAAATATAAATAAAAAAAAATAAATAATTACATAGTTTTGTTGTAAATCACGAGGCGAATCTTTTGAACCTAGTTGGGCCACGATTGGACAATATTTACCAAATAAAAAACGAAGTGCTACAGAACCGTCCCAAAAACTCACATGAAACTAAACAAGGCCTGAAGTCGAAGAATGGAAATAGCAATAGGGCCTTGTTGACTTTACCTCCCAACTTCTAAGTTTTTTCATTCTCTCTCCATCACATCAATTTGTACCCGCATGTAAAGAGTATTAAATATAAGTAAAACAAATAACTAATTATACAGTTTTTCTTGTACATCATGAGACGAATCTTTTGAACCTAGTTGTTCCACGATTTGATAATATTTACCACATACAAACGAAATGCTACAGGACTTTTCAATCTCTCTCCACCACATCAATTTGTAGCCGTATGTATGGACCATTAAATATAAATAAAAAAATAACTAATTGCACAATTTAGTTGTAAATCACGAGACAAATCTTTTAAGCCTAGTTGGACCATGATTGGATAATATTTACCAAATACAAATAAACTGCTACAGGACTTTTCAATCTCTCTCTTTACCCAATCTAAACAAGGGCTAGATGGTTGATCTCCTACATCTAACGGCAACGGGTGTAGGCATACAGACTATAGGGAGATACTGTACTATTGTTTTCTAGTACTCCCTCCGGTCAGGAACCGGGAATATGTGAAGGGAGTACGGATTTCAAACGTCAACGACCGTGGGACACAGCTAGAGAGTACTAGATACCAGTGGCTCAATCAACAGATCAGAGATCTGGCTTGCAGTTGGAGGTAGATATGTGTTTGGCCTTGTTCAGTTCACAAATAATTTACATTTCATGCACTGTAGTGTTTCGTTTGTATTTGATAAATATTGTCCAATCGTGGTCTAATTAGGCTCAAAAGATTCATCTCGTGATTTACAACTAAACTGTGTAATTAGTTATTTTTTCACTTACATTTAATGCTCCGTATATGCGGGTATAAATTAAAGTGATAGAGAGAGTGAAAAAACTTACAACTTTCATTGAAAGTGAACAAGGCCAACATTTGGGATTAGTAGGTTTGGACAGACTGACGAGATGGGGGTGGCATGTCAAAACACACGCACGCATGGACAGCGATGGACGGACCTGGACGATGTGGGAGGCGTTCCACGGGGTCTCGCCGTGCCGGACCACCACCACCTCCGTGGACAACTCCTCGCCGGCGCTGGCACCGGCGCCGCGTGCAGGGGTGGTCGACATGGCTTGGTTGCTGCAATGATGATGCTGCTCGATCGTACGTGGGCCGCCGCGGCAGCCCCGGCGCTGCTTTTTACTATTTAGCCCCTTTTTAGAACTAAATTTACATTTGGACCCCTAGAGAACTAAATTGCGTTTTTAGACCCTACGCTCGGCGCCATGACCCACGGCGCCGAGGTAACACGTCTCGGTGCCATAGGTCATAGCGCCGAGCCTTGAGACCAGATGCTGATATGACGATGATATGACACTGTCGTGCACATCTCGGCGCCATAATAAATGGCGCCGAGCCCGCCATGAGTCATGGCGCCAAGCTGTTGACCCTGCTTTTGCACGCATGCACACGCCCCGAGCAGAGCTGCAGGCCACGGTTTACTAGCACATGGCATCATGGCGTCGAGAGAAGAAATGTCCTGTCCTGTCCTGTCCTGTCCACTCCACGTACCGTCCGTGGATGATGGATCCGCCGTCCGTCCGTCCATCTTGACCGCAGACCACTGTTTTACTAGTACATGCATGCATCGATTGACCGATCGACGAGATGGATGATGCATGGCCCCACCACGCACGGTGGCAGGACGATATGCATGCATCGATTGCCTCAACGATCAATCCATCAGCTAGCGTCCTTAGCTTGTTCTTGCTATAGCTACTATAATAACTCCAACTCCATGCTTCCACTTAGCCTTTGTTTAGATTACAAATAATTTCAATTTAAAGTATTATGGCACTTTTGTTTTATTAGATAATTATTATTGTCTAATCATGGAGAGAGAGTGAAAAAAAATCTGAAATTTGGGGCCAATCTAAACAAGGGCCTAGTACGTGTACGAGACTGCAATATGTATGATGATATATCTACGAGGGTTTATTTATATGAACTTGTATGCACCTCAATTCAGATGTGTTCGAGTGAATTGACGTAGAACTTAAAAACTATTTTTCACTATAATCTACTCTAATATGGATTAAGATGGATTCAAATACATCCAAACAAGACCTGAATGATCCTTCTCATGTTTCCATGCATCCGCACATGTTTCCATGCATGTTTCTTATAAGCCGACTGATAAGCCGAAACAGCGGATTTCGACTGATTTGTTGTGAGAGAAAAATAGGTTAAAACGACTCATAAGTCGGGCTAATAAGACAAGCGATACCTGTATGAATACTGTTAATACTGTTAACGATGGCTTAACTAATAAATTGTTAGTTAATATAAACAAATATTTCTACTACGTTAGTTTTAAATAAAAATAAATTATTATTATGACATGAATACTGTTAACGATGGCTTAACTAATTATTAAACCGTAAACTAATCTCGAGCAGTTGTATTTTAATTCAATGCATAATTCATAGAAAATTGTCATATTATTGACAATATTAACTTATATTATGGATGGCATGGTCATCATAAAATAAAGTTTAAATTTTAAATTTTATAAATAGATAAAAAAGTAAATAGATATGTAACACTGTGATCCTTTGTTTCCATTAGCAAGATTGTTTGCTTGCGAATGCTGTAGTAATCACTCGTCGATCGGTCAATCGATGCATGCATGTACTAGTATATAAACCGTGGCCTGCAGTCAAGAAAAATAACTGTCGCATGCATGCATGCATTGCATTGCATGGTGGACGGACGGACAGACGGATCCATCATCCACTGACGGTACGTGGACAGGACAGGATAGAACAGGACACTACAGGTGCATCAGCAGCGTAGAGTACATGCGGGCAGCAGGCTTCTGCAGCTCTGCTCGGGCGTGTGCATGCGCAGCACCTCAACGCCATGGCTCACGGCGCCGAGCTCGGCGCCATTTATTATGGCGTCGAGATGTGCCACGATAGTGCTATATCATCGCCATGTCAGCATCTGGTCTCAAGGCTCGGCGCCATGACCTATGGCGCCGAGACGTATTACCTCGGCGCCATGGGTCATGACGCCGAGCTCAGGGTCCAAAAACGCAATTAATTTCTTTAGGGGTCCAAATATAAATTTAGTTCCAAAAAAAGAGCTAAATAGTAAAAAATGAGGCAGCCCCGGCCCCTCCCCCCTATATAATGTGCGTATGCCTTCGAGGACGTCAGGAAGCACAACTAGATGCCGACGCGTTGACACTTCACGGGTCACGGCCGAAGGCACCACCACCTTACATGCATATATATATGCGCAAGTTATCGAGATCGTCAACGTCTGGTGAGTCAACTATGGTGTTGTTGGTTAGCATGATGCATGTGGTTGGACCTGCTATAGAGTTGCATAACCACAACTCTTAATTACTCCACAATTCTTAGACCTGCGGGCATCGTGATGGGGCTTGTCTAGTCTTGCTGACCACCACCAAACACCAACCCAAGTCAATGTCTTATTGCATTCCTGCAATACTTGTAGCTGAAGAGAAAAGCGAGGACAGTGACATGCTCACCACCATCACACACAGCACGTGGCCACAGGGCGGCCGGTAACGTGTGGGGGTGTATTTGGATTCCCGGGAAGTTCAGCCCCGTCACATCGGATGCTTTAGTACCAACGCCTTGTTCGGTTAGAGGCAAAGTTCCAGCTTTTTCCACTCTCTCTCCATCACATCAATTTCTACCCGTATATATATAGAAAGCATTAAATGTTAGTGAAAAAATAACTAATTACACAGTTTTGTTATAAATCGATTTAATCTTTTGAGTCTAGTTGGGCCACGATTAGACAATATTTGTCAAATACAAACGAACGTTACTACTGATTGCAACTTTTTCCAAAAGTTGCAAACCGAACATGGCCTAATTAGGATTATTAAATATAGACTAATTATAAAATAATTGTATAAATGAAGACTAATTTACGAGATAAATTTATTAAGCCTAATTAGTCTCGATTTTATCCATATAATACTATAGTAAACATATGCTAATTATAAATTAATTAAGCTTAATAAATTCATCTTGTGAATTAGTATGGACTTATACAATTAGTTTTATAAATTAGCACATATTTAGTCTTTCTAGTTGGTATCCAAACATTCGATGTGTTAGCTCTTCGGCAGATGCCTAATGAATGTTTCGATTTCGAGACCAGAGCACCTAGCTTGTTTCTGGTCTGCCAGTGGACCCGCTGGAGCATTAATCAGCCGCCAAATGTAACTTGACCACAACGCTCGCGTAATATTACTCCTAAAAAAAAAAAAATATATATGTACATGTACTCCCTCTGTTCCGTAATGAATGACGTCGAGAAGTAGCATTTGAATGTCTCCGTTCACACCATCTGGCATGTATTTGGACAGCGACATTAGCTACTAGCCACTAACCGACGTGACGTACGGACCAAAGCCACGTTTCCCATCAAGATTAAGCATCGTATAGTGAATGAAGGAAAGGAAGAAGCTTCAGGCATGAGGGCATCCATGGTCGTTGCAACGGTTCATGAGGAGAGAGACAGCGAAGTTGTCAGAGGAGTTGACTCCAGCAAAAAAAAAAAAAAAAAAAAAAAAGACAGGATGGGCCTCATGCAGTAATAAAAAAACACATTTCTCTCTTTCCGCTGCCCTGGCCTTGTTTCCTTACCCGACTGAGAGCAAACTATGTACTTCTCTCATTGAAAGCTGTTGTTTATTCATCAAGAGTCGACTCGCGATCATGCATCAGTTTATTCTCTCTCCTTTGTGAGTCGCATGCTGCAGTGGTTGAGTCGATTCATGGTATTTACTCTGTTCCAAAAAAAACATTTTTTTTATTCGTGTCAAAGTTTGACTTAATTTGTAGAAAATATATATAATATTTATATCTCTAAATAAATTTATTAAAAAACTAGATCTAAAGATCTTTCTGATAATACTAATTATGATACTAATTAATGATATTTATTATTTATAAAAATTGCCAGGAGTAGCCATTCCTCGAAAAACGAGAATGTCATATTTTTTTGGGACGGAGGAAGTACGCCACATCAAACAATGGGTCGGTTTGCCAAGCCCACTGGAAAAGCACTGAGGAGCATATACTGCAAACAGTATACAGCAGCTACGTATATCATGCGATCAGAGCGGGAAGCTCAAGACAGACGAGCGGCTAGAAGAACACACGCGACTCTCCTTATGCTAAAATCAAGAATTAGTTGAAGAGTTCAAAGCAATTAATCATCCCAATGAAGAACAAGAACGCCTTCGAGAGATCCTCCGGTCAACAGCCTGACGAATGCAAGGTGGAAAAACCCACTCGAAACAACCCGCCAAGACAGCTTCACTGAGACAAATCAATCATAGTCAGCAAAGGTCCACTTTTGAAAGATTAGGACCAGAAGGAAGCAGCAACAAAGAAAGCATGGAGAGAACACAACCGAAGCAATCGGATCGAGCAACCAAGAGAGAACAGGAGCGGAGCACCAGTCCCTATGGCCCCACGAAACTACTCCCACTCTCGCCGCAACAACAGCTAGCAAGAAGGCAGAGCCAAGTCTGAATATAGGGAAGCCGGGGTACCCGATAGGTTCCTTTGTTTTGCAAATCGACTCCTTTCGATACGGCTACCTTACAAGTTCAAGCCTTCCAACCATTCCAAATACGACGGAAAGACCGAACCAAAACAGTGGCTCAGGATTTATTCTCGGTCAATCGAACTAGCCGGTGGAGACGATGACATTAAAGCACTCTTCTTCCCCATGGCATTAGAGGCAATGCCGCTCCAATGGTTTGATAAGCTGAGCCCCGGATCAATCAGGGGCTAGGAGGATTTACAGAGAGTTTTTTGTGAAAATTTCGCAGGCATCATCACTCACCCTATCACTCGAGAGGAACTAAAAGGACTCGAGCGCCGAAAGTCTCAGAGAATTTTACCGACGGTTGGTGAATTGCGTGCTCAAGTACACAACATCACCGAACGAGAGGTCATCAAAGCTTTCTCCTATGGGATTCTGGCTAAGTGGCAATTCCATGATTTCTGCAAAGAGAACCCACGAAGCAACGAAGAATTCAAGCGCACAGTAGAGAAGATGATCGCTGCAGAGGAAAAAACTCGGGAAAGATTTTTAGATCAAAACAACCGGGACAACTCTGACAGACAGATCCATCAAAGCAATGGGCAACATGGCAAGAAGCGCAGACCCGACAACACCGTGGCTATTGCAGACAAGGCCAATAAGTTTTCCAAAACCAGGAAGTTTGAGGATCTCAAAAACATGCCGTGCATATGGCACCCAAATGGTAGTCACACAACCGGAGATTGTCGCATCTTCATCGATCGATACACAAGAAAAGATAACAAAGGAGATAAAAAAGAAGACAACCAGAAGAAAGATGAAGACGATCACGGAGATAAAGGATTCCAAAAACCCAAAGGAACAATAGCAGTGATCTTTGCCAGAGTCTCGGGTTTTAGGAGCAAGCATCAAGCAAGATAAGCTTGCCCTACGAACCATCATGGTAGCAGAACCAGCTACTCCCAGGTACCTCAACTGGTCGCAATACCCGATTCAATTCTCAAGAGAAGATCAATGAACCAGCGTAGAGAACGCTGGACACCCACTGGTCCTAGGTCCGACTATTGCCGGTATGACCGTCACCAAGGTCTTAATCGATGGAGGAGTAGGTCTCAACATCATATTTTTTTTGACATACAAAGGAAGATGGGACTAGAATTTTCCAAGACGGTCACGCCTACAAGCGTTCCTTCTACAGAATACTACCCGGCAAGGCTGCTATGCCACTTGGACATATCACTCTACCTGTTATGTTTAGAACCCCCACAAATTACCGCACCAAATTCATCAAATTCGAAATAATCTTGACCAAGTGTATGTGCCAAAAGAAAAAAAAAAACTTTAAGGGGACATCCTAATTCTTCAAAGCAGCAACTTGAGAATTGATTCAGGAGCAGGACATGAATTTTCGTGGTAGGGTGACTAGGAGAGTAAGACGTCAATTTTCATGGTTTAATAGCAACCCTGGCGATAATAGAGATGTCACATAAATATGATCAGCACTGAATTCACTTTTTTGTCAACACAGAACAATCAATAAAATTGCAGTATTCAAGCTTAATCTAGAGGCAGTGATCGGTTGACACATCTAATTTTACCCACCACATTCAGTTCCTCAAACCAAACACGGCAAAAGGGTACACTTCTTCAGCAGCAACCATGACACGCCTATTCAAACTTGGCACACAAACAGAATACCACATCATCCCACACTGCATGTGCCACTTGCAGTACTGTTCTTCTAGCAACAGCAGCTTGTTACCGAGATAGTACACCACACAAAGAAAAAAAAAAAGTACTAGAGAGTACAGTTTCCAACATTGTCTAATACACCCAGCATGGTAGTACAACAGAAATACTCCACTCTAAGCGCTAAGCTCTGAAGGTCTAACTACTAAGTGCTAACAGCAACAAAAGCAAGCATCAATATGGAACGATAACCCCTTCAACAATTGTTGCTATTACTATCAACTCCACTCTGCCGCTTCCCACCGGTGCTGGATCCACCACTGCCATTGCTGCTACCACCAGTCCACCACTGCCATGAGTACGACAAACATGAAATGCCTCCTTCACACGCACGCGCACGCACACGCACACGCACGCACGCACGAAGATCACCTTGCTGAGGCAGAGGCAAAGCCACAGGTGTTGCAGCACCTTGCTGTGGCAGAGGCAAAGTCACAGGTGTTGCTGTGCAGGCCGTGGTCTGGTAAAAGGCCAAGGGAAAATATGAATAAAAGATGGAATTCTCGCTGTGACAGCTCAAAATTCTTCCACTGCATTTTTGAAAACATCACGTGTCCAATCTTGGGATAAATTACCGACAAATCGCCTGTTCTTAGCCTGGGAGTAAGAGACTCTCTATTCCTGCAACAAGAACAAAAAATAATAGGGTCTGGACAGGTTGCAAAACTAGATTGGACAATATGGACAGCAACAAAAGCTTTTAGCTTACATGGGGTAGGCTTGGATAATTTGAGCTCAAAACTATATATTTTAGAAAGGTTTCTCAATAAATTATGGAAAAATAATCCACTACCATACCATCCACAGTTCTAGTTTCTGAAAGTATAAATAAACAAACAACGTTCTGTAGTTTCAACTCAGCAAGGGAACCGCTGCAAGCTTTTTGAAATAGCAAGAGGATCTAAGTGTAATCAGATAACCTTGTGGTTTGTTATGTCTCAAACTGATCACAAGGTTGTATTCTACAATCAACTAAGTTCATTGCTCAACAATGCAACTGCTGCAAACCTTTTTTAGAATAGCAAGCAGATGTGAGAGTATCATACTATCATATACATCCATGACTTTGCTATGTCTAACAGTGATTCACAAAACTATAAACAAAAAGTATATAGAAACACAATTTTGATCTTATTTTCCTACTCTTGGGAAGATCTGTGCTATCAAATGCTTGTTTTACCATTTATATCCGTCTTTTTTGTAAAAAAAACAATATAAAAACAGAGATAAATCAATGGTATGGAATAAACGAAGATCAACTCTAAATTTAAGTGAAACAAATCTATTGGTCTTTATTGCTCAACTTTGGATGGCCTTTAAAGGCAGAATTTTAATTCTGAAATTAACAAATGCATACATATTGTTTCCCTGTTTCCTCACATTCACACCTGCATAGAAAAGTAACAATGAATTGCAGGATAAAACAAATGCAAAAGCTAAACCAGAGAAAGTAGGCAGTACTCAAATCCACGACTTCTCCAATCGACTCAAACAGTTTTTGGAGATCTTCAGGAGATACATCAATTTGACTTGACCACAGTACACACTTTGGCTTCATGAGCAGGAAGAGCAAGCAGCTCAGATTGCTTCACTTTTCCATTCTCCTCTTTCTGATCACCATCCTAAAAAAACTTATGTTCCCATCTTGAAGTACAGGTGGAGATCAGTCGCGAGTCGGTACATCTCATTTTACCCACCACCATTAGTTTATTCAGACTGAAAATGCCAAAAGTGCACAAGCAAACACAATGTAGATTAAGCCACTAACAAATCACACTTATTCCTAAAGCTTGACAGATAAATAGATTACTACATCTCCACTAGTGGTATTATGATTCTTATTACAGCAGACTTGTTACAGATCTAGACGCACAGGAAAACATACTAGAATGTACAGTTTCAAGCATTAGCTGGTACCAAGCATGGTACTGCAGCGTTTCTTCACAGATTATGCAATAAAAGGTGGACTACAGTGTTACTCATTAATTTGTAAACTGATTCCTTCTAAAACTAACTATGATTGGCCACAGGATCATTTTACCTGTGATAAACATGATACTGAAGTGCACTAACAAGAGAAAATTCTGTAGAGAATTTCATCACTGAAAGCATACAACAGATTTTGGAAAAAATAAGGGGCCAGAACAGTCACTCCAACAAATTCACATGCCACATAAAGATGATCTGCACAGTTGAAAACAGAATTCATTTCTAACATAATACTCATTTCTTAGCTTCATTGAGGACACGATATTTTTTAGGCAGAGACTTTGCATGGTGCTGGTATTCCTCGCTTGAGAAAAGTGATATAAGCATGGAAGTTGTGGAAGCTTCAAGTGAGAAATTCTTCTCATCAAGTTTGGAGAGGTAAGCCCCAGCCCTGCTTATGTCACCTCTGTGTAACAAACTCCTAACTAGAGCATTTAACATCCGTGAGTTTGGAGCACAGCCACTCTTTTCCATTGCTGAAAATAGATCATCAAACTCCTCTAGGGACCCTTCTTCAATGAGATTTTCTGCTATTAAGCAGTAGGTCACAACATCTGGAACCAAACCATAAGAAGAGATAGTAGCGAACAAATCCATGGCATCATCCTTTCTGCCACCTTTGAGCAAAGCACCAATCATAGTGTTGAAAGGAATAATATCAAGTTGAAGACCCTTAGAACGTAGGCTCTGGAACATTTTGAGTGCTTCATCAACACAATTATTCTTGCAAAGCCCATTTAGAATTATGCTGTATGTGTAAATGTTCCACTGTTTTTCATTTTGAATCATATTGAGGTATAATTCCTTTGCTTCAGAAAATCTCCCAGTCTGAAATAAACCATGCAGTATATAATTGTAAGTTATAACTTCAGGCGTAACTCCATTCCTCAACATTTCTCGGAAAAGAAAATATGCACTGTCCATCCTGCCAGCTTGACAGTAGCCATGAAGCAATGTATTGTAGCAAAATATGTTAGGTTTCAAGCCAACTGAGACCATACCATCAAGTAACTTTGCAGCTTCATCAATTCTACCAGCTAAGCAGTGGACACCTATTAATGTATTATATGAGATAACATCAGGCTTCACGCCAACACGTTCCATAAAGTCAATGACACCCTGGGCTTCCATGACATGTCCTTCTTTGCATAAGTTGGATAATATGGTGTTGAAGGACACGATGTTGGGACGGATTCCTTGATCCAACATTTCAAAAATTAACTCCTCAGCCTTCTCCTTTCCCACGGTAGGTTGGCGACGGGCGATGGGGAAGTCCTCGCCTCCGCAACGCAACACGCTCTCCTTTCCCACGAGCCGACTTTTTTAATGAATTTTTTTAACCTTTTCTATTTAATATTTTTATACCTTTTTAACTCAATATTTTTTATACTAATCCGGTTTGAAAAGTTTTTACGGATCTATAATTGTTTGGCTCCCATTCACGCTCCTGGTTCACCTTCCTAGTCACCTGGTTCTTCGGTCCTTCACCGTGATCAGTCCGTCACTGACAGGTGCCAAATGATGCTCAATAATGTGATTTCAAAATTCAATTATCGATTCTTTTTCTAAACAATGGAGTAAATAAAGTCGCAATATCAGAACCATTTTTCAAAGATGGTTCAATCCACATTATTCGTTCTGAAACTGAACTGAACTTGTTACGCCGAGGCCCCATCGCCCCCAAACGAGTCCTCCAGAAAGCCATTTCTTTTGAGATGGCTAACGTCTCCACACCTCTCGAGGGTCCACTGTCCGGTGACACTGGAGATGCGGAAAACGTTCAGCGAGGTGTTGGGAATGTGCCTGCGGATGAAGCTGTCGGACGGGTCAGTGTGCCGGCAGAGCTCCAGTATGGCTGCGCCATGGGAAACCACCACCACGCGCTCCCCTGTCATCAGTGTAGTAACCAGCATTAGCACTTTAGCAGAGATTCCAAACACTTAAAATAGTTCAGAACTTTTAGTTAGCAGAAGATATTCTATTCAGAGGGAGCAGTGAAATGTAATACAGATTGTTTTGATTGTTGTTAAGCCTTTTTGAAGCTTCTGTTTAGTGCTTCCAGATTTTTTTTGAAAAGAAAAGGTTTAGTGCTTCCCATACTGGACATGAGGAGATGAGGATATTTGATGATTACCAATGTGTTCTTGGGCAATCTTATTCAGAAAGGAGACGCAACGCTCATTCAGCTGATTCATGCTCTCTCCACCACCCTAAACACCATCAGCGTAAGTTTTTATATTCAGATGAAGTACAGAACTACAGATATGGGCTTCAGTCAATTCTGAACATTCTATTCAGTATATAAACTAGCAACGGCAGGTTGAAAACATTCTATTCAGAACTACAGAGATGGGCTTCAGTCAATTCAAGGTCTGAAATAAACAGAGGCCACTGTGACTTGTGAACGAGAGGGTGAACAAAGGTTTTATTTATGGACCCAAACGCTAGATCTTTGGCAGGGCTAAAAGTGCACAATGACAAGTACTGTGATTTCCTCAATCAAAAATAAAATGCTGCAATTCCATGCAATTCTACCACTGAAGATATGGTACATTAGCTGTACAACTTGACAGTTACCATTCCAATCTGGACGGGCAGACAAAGCTGCATATACTTACTGGCAGTTCTTGATTTCTGCTGTCAGGATCAGAACCCTCGAAAAACTTGAAGACATCAAAGCCTCTGAAAGCATCTGGATTCTTAGCCACGGCATCGTCCCACTTGACGCCTTGGAGATACCCCATGTGCCTCTCTCTAAGCGCCTCATTCAGCACCACCTGAGACAGACACACAAAATGTTACTATTCAGACTTGAGATGGGAAAACAAACACATAATGTACTGTACTGAACGTATACTCTAATTATTATTTAAAAGAAAAGAGAAAAATAACAGAACGCACACTTACATTTGATACACCGCAAGTTTTGGCTATGATTTCAGCAGTCTCAGCAGCTCGCTTCAGATCAGAAGAGTATACGGCAGCAGGCTTGGTTTCTCTCGACAGCCGGCGGGCCACCTTAGTTACAAGGATCATCATCAGGTTTTGGCCAAGAGGCCCAAGAATATAATGATGTCAATCAGTGTTAGAACAGTAGGATTGGGAATTTTCACCACGTTCTGCACGCATCGCGGTTTGAGAAAACAGACATTACCACGACAGCTTGCTGCCTGCCAGCCTCATTTAGCTCCGGGTCCATTTGCCCCTGGTCATTGGTGAAGGATATGAGTTGTGTAAGAAATTCCCGGTTTCTGGGTAACATGACAGTTACAATTTACTGAAATGGAAGAATGGCCACAGCAATAGATGGTTGACCTCCTGCATCTAACAGGAGCAGCTCAACGGCTTGGGAGTACAGACAGAATTATTTATGAGCTATATATAGCAGGCACAGAGCGACGGCGGCGACGAATTCTGGAGGAGGGGCGGCGGCGGACGGACGGACCTGGACGATGCGGGAGGCGTTCCACGCGGTCTCCCCGTGCCGGACGACCACCACCTCCGTGGACAACTCTTGGCCGGCGGTGGCGCCGGCGCCGGCGCCGGGCGCAGGAGCGGTGGGCGACATGGCTCGGTTGGCGCTCGTGGGCCGCATGGAGCATGGCTTCGCCGCCGCCTTCGGCCTCATCATTAAGACGGACTGCTGGAGGGAGGATGACGTCGTCGTCGTCGTCGTGAATCGACTGCTCAAAGGCCTACGTGAGGCAAAGAGAGTAGGTGGTGAGGCCATGGACGTTTGTTGCCAGGTTGCAGGAAACCGGCCGGCCCCGGCCGCCGCCGGTCTTCTTGTAGGACTCTGTATGTGGATGGAGAGGAAGAAGACGAAGACCCGGAAGCGAGGGAGGGGATTCAGATTAGATTAACCATCATTGGCACTGGAATATACATATGTATACTCTGTCCTCTTGTAGTACGTAGGCGATGGCGCATGTCTTGCTCATCACCACCAGAACACCAATCAGGTGGCACGATGCTGATGTACTTTGCTGACACGGACACGCTCCACACGAGCATGACGGTGGTAAGGCAGTTGCTAGCTACCGATATGTTTTCTCTATATCTATCTATCTATTTTCTCCGTTTCAAATTATAAGTTGTTTTAATTTTTTTTAACGGTGGGACAGATGCAGCCCCGATGAACGTTTCGAGACAGGGAGCCGGTTACAGCCAGAGAGAGCACGTACTCTCAGCTAGTAAATGTTTCTCTGCTTTCCGCCAGTGACGCGCCCGACGGAGCATCAATCAACAGCCGGCACCCGGCAACAATGCAACTGTCTAGACCGAGAAGGGGTGGCATTTTATTATCTCTACTCTCTTCTCTTCTCTTCTCTATCTCTCTACAAATAAAAAGAACAAAGAAGAATAATTTTTGGTGCGGTAATTTTTTTGGTGCTGCCACTCCCCTTCCCATGCGGTCTTTCTGTCTTCCTCTCATCTTCACATCATGGCAAACATAGAAAGCACTTTAATTAAAATATTCAATCTGTCCTTTGTTTCAAAAAAAAGTACCTTTGTTTTAAAATATTCAATCTGTCAATCATCCGTGATTTCATGGCAAATATAGAAGGCACTCGAAACAAATCTCACAACTAAAAAGACTAAAAAAGATAGAATGATTTGGTGCGATAATTGTTTGAACAGGCCTTCGGTCTTGTGCGATCTTTATTCACCGCGCCGACGTGTGGGCCTGCGGTGTGATCTCTCGTCTCGCTCGCTATCCCGCATCTTTCCCTGGTGCCCGCCCAGAGAACCGAGTTGCGCTCACTCGTACCAATCACGGTGATGCTGCCGGTGCGACAATCACGGCGCCACAATCACGGTTTGCATGGAAGGCAAGCTCCAATCTGCGAACCAAAGGAAGCTACGGAAGGAGAGATAAAAAAAGAAAAAAAGAAAATGAAAGAAAACTCAGAAGGAATGAAAATTGGCACGTACGTCCAACGCCTGGAAAAAAATTCGGTACGTATGGTCCGTACGCGGCACCGTGCGGATGCTCCAGCCAGACGGCAACACGTGGCCTAGACTACTTTCGGCTGGCTCGCCCTCCCGCACGCAAGGGCACACGGCTCCTGACATCATGATTCCTTGGCTCGTCGGCTCGCAACGGCAGCTCGGCTGTTGTGATCAATTGTAGATGGGAAAAGCCGCAGTCACAGCGATGCAACACGGCCGCCGCCATCACTCGTAGGGCAAAAAAAAAAAATCGGAAGATATAGAAGACCGGCGGCAACGAGCAGTGCAATCGACGTGCAGCCACGCAGACGCAAGCCATCGATTGCATGCTTAGCCGGTGCCATGGAGGCAAACGCTGCCGATGGTGCGGGTATTGTTGATATTCCAGATGGTGATGACCCTAGGACAAAAATAAATTCCTCAGAGAATAGATATAATGATGCACTGCAGGTATAAATACATTATTATACGCATGCTATATTTTTCGGTTGGTGTAGTTGTTATCTAGAATGGTTAAATATATATTTCTGTGCAGGAGAATATGAATGCAATTATCATGCCTATGTTAACCTCCGTTGTCACGGAATCGCCTTCTGAGTTACCTGAACCAATGGCAGAAGCAGCAGATCAAGTACGTGATGTCAGTTCATCTGTTATATACGCATGTACAAAAATTCATATGTGAATTAATGGTTACGTAACTTTAATTGTCACTCTATTTTACAATAGGAGGTTGATAAAATTCAAGAAAATTTGATTATTCCTAAATTTGGGATGACTTTCGATTTAGAGGACAAAGCTTATGATATGTACAATGCCTATGCTGGAAAGGTTGGGTTCAGTATTAGAAAGGGTCATATAGCTCGCCGAGAAGATAAATCTATATATCAAAAATATATAGTTTGCAGTAATGAAGGACATCGACGAAACAAGTCATCACAAAAGGATATTACAAGGACAGATTGTGAAGCCCAAGCCAGCTAGACAGCGAGCCGAAAAGAATTCTAGCTGTGGCTTCGAATCGTGAGTTCGGGAGTCCAGACGGTCCACGTGTCGCCGTCTGGCTGGAGCATCCGCACAGTGCCGCGTACGGACCATACGCACCGAATTTTTTTCCCAACGGGAACGCCTCTACGTTCGACTCTTTTGTTCGGGTCGTTGGCCTGCCGTCCGACTCCTGCTGTCCGATCCCCGATCTCTCTCCACGGAAGGAGCGATGATCATCACAGGTATCCACGCTGGCCCCCGGCAATCACGCGATTCGTCGCGCTCCGTGCTTCCTTCCCCCGCATATAGACCCCAAACAACGATCCAGTTAGCCAGTTGCTCCCTTCCCGCGATCGTCGAGTCGGGGCTTGCATTGCTCCCTTTAGTCGTGCCCCCGCTACACGCCGCCGTTCTCCATGGTCGCTCAAGCGCCGTCGCCGTCGCCGTCGCCGTCGTATGCTGCGGCCACCCTCACCAACCCCAGCAATCCAGTTAGCCAGGGCGTCGACGGTCAATGCCGTCGTCGCCCCCTGCCTCCTCCCCTCCCATGCCGAGGACGTCCTGGCTCTTGAGGGCAGATCCAACGATGAGGCAGCCCGACCGATGAGCATTCTCCTGAATCCTGATGCACTTCTTCACGGTTGTTCCCTCTCCTGACGAACCTCTTCGCCAAGCCCATCATCCCCGCCGGCCTTGCCTGCCCGTCATCGTCGTGACGACGGACCACATGCAGGAGCTCACGCATGGGCTGGAACACTCTCCAGTCCGAGCTACCATTCAGGCGCGCCGCTGTTCCTGGGCGAGTTGGAGTTGGAGCAGCGGGTCACCGGTCCTAGGATGGTGCACGCAGGCTGGGTGCCGCAGGTGCCCGTGGTCACGCATGGCTTCTTCCGGTTCGAGCGCCCGCTGATGATGCTGCCTTCGCGTCCGACCAGGGACTCATTCCCAGGAGGTGGCGGCTCGTGGGGCCGGCGTCAAGGGCAACGATGGATTGTTCCACGCGGCCGACTTTGCGGCAGTCGTGCGGTGGGTGATGATGGGCGAACGAGGAGGCCGTGGAGCTGCAGAAGGTTTGTTGGGGACAGGGTGAGGCAGGAACGGTACGTCGATGAGCTGATGGACTACTTGCAGGGCTACTACAAGTGAGATGTTTCGATGGTAAGCCACTAACACATTCAGCTCTGGCGGTAACCGCCAGCACTCTAAAATTATATATAACTCGTTTTGGTTTTGTTGAAAACTGTAGGTCAAATTAAGTTACTTATTGTCAATGGAGGGTAAGGTCTAACCGCTGATGCTATTGGTGTTACTTTTAGAAATGTACATTCACTTATATGCAGAATAGGCCATTGAGAGAAATCAAT